>PVIR01015411.1:0-16173 GCA_004026965.1 Petromus typicus
TCAGTGGTGTACAAAGCCAGGTCCTGGCCCTTGCCCAGCTGAGCAGGCCTGCCAGGAGTACTTCCACCTGGGGGTGGGAAGAAGTGGCTAGGAGTGACTGCTGGCCACAAACCCAGACTGTTCTGTCTCAGGGCCCCTGTCTAAGGCCCCCAAGTAAAGGGGCATGGCGGTGGGGCCTGGTAAGGGGTATGGGTCCCCTCTTGGTTTCTGGACCCGCCATGGAAGTGAGGAGGAGACCAGCTCTGAGCCCCTTGCTCTAGGCTTGGCTGGCTTGGTGGTCCATATTCTATAGACATGGGTCCCCAGTGATGGCCGTGTCAAGGGCAGCTCGCCACAGGAAGTACTGGTGGAAGGCTCTGCAGGGTGGGCTGTGCCAGACTGTCCTCTTTGCTCCAAGTCTTCCTGCAGTCTGTCCTCTGGCCTGACTTTTGTCTACCCCGAAGTAGCCTCTTGGGCCTTTTATTCAGGAGGGAGGGACTGTATTTGACTTCTGGGCTTGTATTGGAGTCTGTATGTGAAGACTATATGTGGACAGGGGACAGATGTGCCACCAGTGCCGTTTAGCTGAGTGTCAGACTGGACAGTGGAAGAGCTGTGGGGCCGACTCCAGGGTCTGTTCTGTGCATGTACAGGAGGGGTTGTAGTTTATCAGCTGATGAAGACAGCACTGGAAACAGAAGCCACGCTCACCAAGTTGGGTGATGCGACCCATGAAATTCCGAGAAGTCTGTCTACGGCAGGCTCACAAGTGACTTGTGAACACAGCTCACAGCTTTGGTTAAAAAGTAGTGTTGTGTAGAATCAAAAATCAAACCATACCCAGGCCTTTCCCACCAGCCTCAGCCCTCAGAGGGAGCCCACTGCTTGCTGGTGGACTCTCACACCCATGCTGTGCTTGTACCAGCAGATGTGTGAAGGACACTCACACATTGTGACACACACAGTGGCTGTCCTGCACTGATTTGGAGAGCTTAACGTTCATTCTCTATAGCTTCGGATGTGAGCAAGTCTGTTCAATCCCTGTGAGGGTCTAGCCAGTCCCTGGGCTCCCGCACTGCAGTCAACTTGGGCTACTGTAACAAACCCCATGGCCAGGACGCTCAGTCTTTGGTTCTGGAGGCTGGAAGGAGCCTCCAGAAGGAGATGGAGGAGCCTGCCGGCCTGGCTCCCGGGGAAGGTTGTCTCTCTAGCTTACAAACATCCATCCTCAGTGTCCTCGTATGGCAGTGAAAGAGTCGGCTGATTTCTTTATGAAAAAAAAAATAAGAACACCAGTCCCATCATCTAGGCTCTACCCGCATCTGACTCCTATTACTTCCCACCTCTGTAATGGACCCACTGGGGACTAGGGTTTCAGCCTCTGAGTTTTAGGGGCGGCACTGAGTGCACAGCATCCACCTGGCAGTACAGTGTGAGCCACCATCCCCCTAAGCTGGAGGGGACACAGTGTGCAAAGGGCCTGCACTCCTGCCCTGGCACTGGCGGCCCCAGTGCAGCTACTTGTGGGAGGAGCCCAGCTCCCACCTCAGGCAGCCTGGGACTCTCTTGTCTGTCAGATGGGGCTCCAGCATTCGGCTGTGGGATGGTGTGCAGAGTCCGAGGAGATGAGGACTGAGTTGGCAGATGTAATTTCCAGTGTGTCGATGGTCGGATTATAAGTTTTTAAAGACACCTTTAGAACTGATGTCACCACTCATCTCAGAACTGGCCCGATGGGGTACTGCTAGTGGTCCATCTTCTTCTCTGCCTCCTTGGTGGGAGCTCAGGGTTGGAGCTGGGGCGGCCTCTCCTCAGCCTGAGAAGGCGGATTTCCTCAGCTGCCTTCTGAGGTTTCTAGCAAAGTCCTCTTCCCTCAGCCCTGTGTGCTTCTGGGAACCTCCCTCTCCCCTCAGCCCCTGGCTTGTGCTGACCTAACCCTAACCCCACTGAAGGACAGGAAAGGGTGTCTTCTTTTTTCCTGGAATTTTTAGTCCATTAGAAAGACAATTTAATACTCTGAAAGAAAAATTTGAAATGACAAGCCACCCTCATCCCTCCTCCCATCCACATTTCCTTTTGTGTAATTCTCTTCCCTTTTTGTTACAGAGTTGAAATTGTAGTGTAGCATTTTGGCTTCTGTTTTCTGCACATAGCATTGTAGTGTAAACAAGTTCTGTGTTTATGCAGCCTTTAGAATGTTCTTGTGCTGGGGAGTGAGCCCAGGACCTTACACATGTTAGCCAAGCAGCACATCCCAGCCTTTCTAATTTTATTTTATTTTCAAATAGGCTCCTGTAATCCCAGCACTTGAGAGGCGAGGCAGGAGGATCACTAGTTTGAGGCCAGCCTGAACTACAAAGCAGGGCCCTGTCTCAAAAAACCAGAAAACAACAGAGGGAAAGAATTAATGATAGCCCATTAAAAAAAAAAAGCCTAAAAACAAATAGGGTCTTGCTAAGTTGTCCAGGCTGGCCTTGAACCCAGTCGTTGGGCTTATAACTGCACCATTATACTTGGCTTTGGTGTGTGGTTTAAAAAACTAAGGAAACATTAAAATCCCAAAGGTATTATGTGAAAATAAAGTACATTAGATATTGGTCATTTCTAATTACTGTAGATCTTTTTTTTTTTTTTGAGACAGGATCTTACTTTGTAGTTCAGGCTGGCTCTGAGCTCAGCCTCAAACTCATATCACAGCAATCCTCCTGTCTCTGCCTCCCAAGTGCTGGGATTACAGGCGTGAGCCACCACGCCTGGCACTGTGGTATGTGGTACTGATTGCTGCTGGGTGTAAGTCTCCACGTCCAGTATTGTATGTGGTGGCTGGGGAATCAAACCCGGGCCCTTGCCCTTGCAAGACAGGCGCTGAAACCACTGAGCTAACTCCCTGGCCCAGTACTGTAGATCTATTTGATGTCTGCTGTGATTTATTGAGCTGTGATTTCATTATTGGACATCTAGGTTATTTCCTGGTGTCTTGCTGGTATCGGTAACATTGCATTGAACACCTTTGTAACTGTAAATGATTCTTTCCTCTTCTAATTCCAAAATATGAAATAAGAGTTTTTATAGGTTATTGTTGCATAACAATCCATCTTGAAACCTGGGGGCCTTCAGCAGGAACTGTTTACTGAGCTCGCGATTCTGAAGTCAGGCTCAGATGTCTTCCTAGGTCTGCAGTGAGCAGCAGGTCAGTGAGGGGCTTTGTTGCCAGGATGTGGCCGTTGGTTAGCCTGGAGGCAGATGTGATCTGGTTGTGTGCCTTGTCCTTCAGGTCATGCTTCTGCCCAGGCCTAGTGATCTGAGAGTCAGTGGATATTTTCAAGGCCTCTGGAGGCCTCATTTTTCCTCCACAGTCTTATCAGCTACAACAGGACCCACAGCCAGCACAGACTTGGGGGTGGGAAAATAGACCTCACCTCTTGGTGGGGCCGGCAGAGCCATTGCAGTGGGCATGCACGCATGGAGGAGCACATGCTGGGCACATTTCTGCACATGACAGTGTGTGTGATCTGGGGCTGTGCATCAGCCAGGCTTCTTCTGACTCAGGACCTAGCGGGTATCCTCTGTTGGGTGCAGGAGGGGGCAGGAAAGTCCGGCCTCTGGGTACTCAGAGCAGGCTGTGAGGAACGAGCGTCCATCCGTCATTCAGAAAGCATTTCATTACCTGCTCAGGCCCAGCTCGAGCCTTGTGCTCCCCATTCTGGTTCTCTGTCGAAGGAGAGGGGCAGTCCCATGGGTCACATGGGTCACTGGCTGGGGCACTTGGTGTGTGTCAGCCCTGTGCAGGGTGAGTTTTGTTCTGGTTTGGGGCCTGGGTTCTGGGGTGACAGCCTCCTCCCACCTCACCACCAAATGATGAGTTTCATTTCTTTCAGCTGAAAGAGGAGTAGTCTCCAAGTCCTAGAATACCGTACTGCGGGAGCCCTGGGGTGTTCACTGGGAACTGGGGTGATACATCTCTAGAACTCACTCCTGCCTTCTCTGGCCTTCTCCCGGCATCGTTTCCTGATTGTTTCCAGACTCTGAGCTTGCTGTTGTTGGTCCACCCGTTTCTTTGGTGGACCAACCCCACATTCCCTGTGTCCGTTTGTTTACAGACATTCATTGGCATTTCTCCATGCCAGACCACGTGGTGAGTGTGACTATACTGTCCCCGAGATGAACAAGGTCCTGTCCTTTGGAGCTGTGGTGGGAGGGCGGCGGTAGGGCAGGCTGGGGGAACAAGCGTGTCCCTCACTCAAAGGGGGTGATTTCAGCCTGGACCAGGAAATGAAATGACAACAGTGATGTGAAGGGTCAGGGGACCGTCTCCAGTGTAGTCAGGGAAGGCTGTTCCAAAGGAGACTGGCTGCTACCTGACATGAGAACGAGTTAGCAGCAGAAAGTGTGGCAGGGAATCTCAGGCAGGGGGAAGAGCCAGTACAAAGGCCCTGTGGTATTTGGGGGCGGGGAGAGGTGGTTGTGCCTGTTGAGCAGGGGTGGAAGGCTCTAGCAAGGCCTGAAGCTCTGCCTTCCTAGGAGGTTAATGGAGGGGCAGATGAGTCCCATTACTTTGGGGCTTTCCAGGCCAGGTTGCACCATTTGAGTCCAGTTGTATGACTCCCTTTGAATTGGCCTGCAAAGTAGTGTGAGAATGACCATGGTCCTCTAACAGCTTTTGGCCGTGCTGAGAAGGTACTAGTGTGTGTGTGTGTGTGTGTGTGTCTGTGTGTGAGATCCTTGGAGGACATTGCAGTAGGTGAAGCGCTTGCTCCCAGTGTGCCAGGGCCAGCGCAGCCTTCAGCTGGGGGACTGCCCTGAGGCCAGCAATTCTTCCCGGTTGGGGAACACATCCTCAGGAGTTTCACTTTTTTTTTGAGACAAGATCTCGCTTTGTAGTTTAGGCTAGTCTTGAACTCAGCCCTGAACTCAGCAATCCTGCTTCTGCCTCCTGAGTTCGGAGATTACAGGCATGAGTCACCGGCATTGTGGTATATGGTTATCAGGGATAGAACTCAGGACTTTGCTGTTGCAAGGCAGGCACAGGAACCACTGAGCTAAATCCCTGGCCCCTATTTCCTTTTTTTCTGCAGAGGCCTCAGGGTCTGATATAGGACAACTACGGTGAACCTTTTAGAGCTTTCAGTGGTACTGACCTGCTGCTGCTATATGCACTGATGTTGGGGAAACTGGGTTGAAACCTACCTCTGCACTGTTCAGTTCTACAGCTTTGGCAAGTTGTTGAGCCTCCTTGAACCTCAGGTGTAGGATAAAGTACTTCTGAACTTTCACTGTTGGTGGGAGTAGAAGTAGTAAGTACAAAGCCCTCTGTGTAGCTCTCTGTCTACGTTTATTTACACATATTACTAATATCCATTCTTGGCCCTTTACTGAGAGAGTGGTGGTATTTGGGTGGTGCTGGGGCCTGGGTTAGTCCCCATGTTGGGTGTTGGGAACACAGCTGCTCCTGTACTGCAGGAGCTCAGGCAGTGCATGAGACAGGAATGTTGAAGAGTGAGGGAAATTACACCCAAGGGTGCTGTGATTTTCTCTGCCTGGGAAGCTCATGCAGACTGTGACCCTGAGTAGTGCCTTTGAGGGCAGAGGAAGTCCATTGGGCAGGAAGTGTGAGTCCAGTTAGCGCAGGTTGTGAGCAAATGAGCATGTGCAAGGAGTTGGGATGCTGAGGTCAGCGGTCTTCTGGACTGCTCTGGTGTGGAGGGAGGGCGAGGGGAGGGTCGGCTGCAGGAACCATGGGACCTGGGTGGAGAGCACCGGAGGGGCACCCATGGGCCCTGTGACTAATGCCATGGCAGGTGTGGAGCAGCCAGGTTCCCAGGCTACCAGACTGCCCCAGCCTTGCCAAGCTGACTGGGCCACGGCAAAGTGTCCAGAGCAGGTCACTGTGATGGAGCCCTGCCACTCGGGTTCCTTTCCTTCTTCCAGGGTTGTTCCGAAGGAGGCTTCCTGTGGCATCTGTTGTCTGCGCCTGCTTTGTATCCTCTTCTTTCGCAGGGGACTGTCCTCAGGTGGAGTCAGCCCCCTCCTGGACAAACAGGAGGTCGTGGCTCCAGGCGCAGCTTTGTGTCCCCTGCTGGGCCACACAAGTGAAGAGCCAGGAAGACCTCAGTCTGTCTGGAGCTTGGCATGTGGGTCAAGGCGAGATGATGGGGGCTGAATGTGCAGGTCCTGTCCACTCCCTCTGTTGAGTCAGGGCTTTGTCCCGAAGGCTGGGGACCATTGTGGGCCTGTGAGCTTAGCTATGTCTTGATGCAGCACTGCTGGAGGCCCGGGAGGTGGCCTGGTGGTCTAGACAGCATGGTGACAGTGCAGATGGACTGAGGACTGTATCTGAGGATGTAGGGTCCTTGGTCTTCAGGGGATGGTCCAGGACAGGTGGCCTCAGCACCCATGAGTTTGTGGGAACTTTAGAATCACCAGGAACTCCAGATACACAAACCAGAATCTCCATTTTAACAAGTCCTGCTAGAGGTGTCTGCACACACTGCCATCTCGAGTGTAGAAAGCAGGTGTAGGAAGCCTGCTGCCCTTGAGCATAGCCTCAGAGAGGGAGGATGCTTGAGGGCAAGGCCTGACTGCTGGGGCATGCAGGTGAGGGACCCAGGAGAGACCAGGGCTGTGTTGCTCTGAACATGGCGGTTAATGCAAGGGGCTGAAAACAGCCTGGTTTGTTGGGCTGAGACCTGACCTGTGTCCTTTGGGGGAGCCTTGCACCCTAGCTCTGCCCTCGTGGTACCTTGTTGAGTGTCTTGTTCTTTGGGATGCATCTTTCTAGATGTGGTTTGCATCTTCTTGCATGGTATTGGGTATTGTTGGAACCTGGGTATAGAGCCTGCTTGTGTCTTCCTGTGGGGTAGAGGCGAGGTCGGGCCCTGCTTTGAGGAACTGCCTTTGGGTATGGGGACAGACTGCAGTGAGTATGTGGAGGCTGGGGGTTTCAATTTGAGGACCATTGTCACTGTGGTCTGGAGAAGCTTCAGGAGCAGTGCCTGGCAGCAGGGGTGGCTGACTCGTGGCTGGTGGGCAGCTTGCCACCAGTTTACCTGCCACCTACGAATTTAATGGAGGCAAGGGCACTTGCTCTTCCAGCCTGGCCCCTCTGGAGGGTCCTGCTCTTATTTTTATTTTATTTTATTTTTAGGTTTTTTGAGACAAGGTCTCGCTTTGTGGTTCAGGCTGGCCCTGAGCTCAGCCTCCAACTCACATCACAGCAATCCTCTTGCCTCTGCCTCCCGAGTGCTGGGATTACAGGCGTGAGCCACCACGGCCAGCACTGTAGTATGTGGTACTCGTTGCTGCTGGGCGTGAGTCTCCACACCCAGTATAGTACCGGGGATCGAACCCTGGTCCTTGCACTTGCAAGATAGGCGCTGGAACCACTGAACTAACTCCCTGGCCCCATGGAGGGTCCTGCTCTTAGAGGACCAATGGAGCCCAGTGCAGGAAGATTGGGGTGCAGACGGCTTGGGTGTTAGGGGTCATGGGACTTTGGCTGGCCTGGCTGACCAGCCAGGACCACAGCACACCCAACTCAGGCTGAACTCCTCTGCTGAGTCTGCCCACTGGCTGCCAGGATCACCCTTCTCCCCCAGTTGAGGGGCCAAAGATGTCTCCAAAAAACTTTCCAAATGTCCTCTGGGAAGGACAAAGTCACTCAGCTGAAGCAGGCCCTGGCTGGAGGTTCTACATAGTTTACTCCTGGTCTCAGCCTGGCTTTGTTGCACCCAGCATGGATGGTTTCCAGGTGGCTGGTGTGACTGGCTCAGTGGCTGGCCCTCTGTCCCTGCGGAGACCTGTCAGGCTCTGGTGGCACTGTGCTTGTGAGGATTTGATATAGCATGGGCATAGGGATACCTTTGTCTCTGCCCTGTGTTACTTTCTCATTGCTGGGACAAAATAGCCACCACCCACAAGTTAAAGGAGGAAAAGGTTATTTTAGCTCATAGTTGTAAAAATTTCAGCCCATAGTTGGCTGGCTCCGAGGCAGGGCAGAGGGCGTGGCAGAGGAGACAGTCCAAGGCATAAGAGGCAGGAAGCAGGGTGGCATCAAGAGAGAAGAAAGGGTGTATATCTGCACCTTCTAGGCCACACCCACAGTGGCCTAGTCTTCCCACCAGCCTTTACCTTCTTATATCACACCCAGCGATGAACCCATTTTGGATTAATCTAGTATCACACCTATGGTGACTGGCACGCCCCTACAATCCATTCACTTCCCAAAGGCACATTTGTGGGCACATGAGGCTTTGGGGGGACATCTAGATACAAGCTATAACATGCCCCCTTCCTCAGTGGTACCAAGGGTACTTCATGTCTTGGGGCTTGGTTGGGACATCAAGATGCTGTCCCTTGCTGGGGATGGTTAACCTGGCCCTTTGCTCCTCTGAACAGACTTTCTCCCCTTTGAAATGGGGCTGAGGGCTGGGGATTTAGCTCAGTGGTTCAAATGCCTGCCTTGCAAGTGCAAGGGCCAGGGTTCAATCCCGGGTAACTACATACATTAATGCTGGGGATGGAGATTCATGCCCACCAGCAATCAGTACCACTACCCTGGTGCTGGGCATGGTGGCTTACACTTGTAATCCCAGCACTTGGGAGGCAGAGGCAGGAAGATTGCTGTGAGCTCAAGGCCAGCCTGAACTACAAAAGCAAGACCATGTCTCAAAAAAAAAAAAAGAAATGGGGCTGAGTGGGATGATCTTCCATGGTGCTGCTGAGGACTGATGATGGATCCATCAGGAACCCGAGTGGACGACTGTGTCTCCTCCTGAGTTTCCTGTGACCTCACAGCTCTGGTCCTTTGATTCTTCTTTGTATGGATGGCTCAGTGAGGCGCAGGGCCCAGAGCCAGAGGTCATCCCCAGTGGAGAGGGGAGTAGTGGGGGACAACTGCCCAGCCAGAGCCTGAAGCCCGAGCCCAGGGGTCTGAAGAGGGCAGAGTACACTGGTCTGTGAGCTCCTACCAGAAGTAGTGGACTGGGCGTAGTCACCTCTTCCATTGTCCCCTGATCCTAGTGTGTACCCAGAGCGATGGGAGTTTGGACTTGGGCAGAGCTAGTTTTGGACCCTTTATCATTAGGTTCCTCGTTGCAGGAGGCTGCCGCTGTTGTGGGCACTGGACAGTCAGTGTGGGCCAGTGGCCGTCACCCTCCAGCATTGCCATGAGCCATGCAGCTTTGTCACTGGTGGGGAAACTGAGGTGCAGAGACAGCACCTGGCCCACAGGAGGTTCACAGTAGGTGAAGCCGACCTCTAACTCTCTGCTCTTGGCCTTTGAGTCTGAACCTCAGAGCCCCTGAAAATTAAAGCTCAGAGTGTGGAGGAGCGGAGATGTGTCTGTGCTGCCCTGGGCAGGGCCGGGGCCAGCTGTGCAGGGGAGGTGGGTTGGTCTGCCCTCGATTCCCTGAGCAGCTCAGCTGAAGGCAAGTCACTGGGAGCTGTTTGGCCTGGTGCCTCTGTTGGCTTTGTTATTTTTTTCCTGCAGGGGCCTGCGGGGGTCTGTGCTGATGTTAAAACATTTGTTGGGCTGGCTCTGTAATCACACTGGAAGGGACACTTGAAATTATATATGCATTTGGGAAGCTAATTTTAAAGAACATTTTCCTTTCATAATTATGTGCAATCAGCTGACCAGTGTTATTAGAGTCTCTTTCTCTCTGCAGTGGAAAGGGAAGCTTCTTCCCTCTTCCCCACCTTTCCTTCCAGCCTGGGGCAGCTACCTCCCTGGAGATGGACCACCAGCCCTGAGCTGCATCTCCCCTGACTCCCCTGTGATCTCCAACACGGGGTGCCCCATGACTGTCCGGACAGAGGATGAGTGAGAGAAGAGCTGGCCTAGGCTGGACTGGCCTGAGCTGCCGCCTGGGTGGTGGTATCTGTTTGCCAGGCAGGAGGTGCAGGTCGGGGCCATGATGGAATGTGACAGTTTGGTTTGGGCATTGGAATGGCCAGGACTCCTGCAGATGTGAGTGACAGAGGAGTGTAAGCGACAGGGAAGTCTCGGGGCTCAGGCACTCCAGCTGCAGAACTGCTTTTCCTTCTCTGAGTTGTCCCTCCTGTCCTTCCACACTGTGGCTCACCTGTCAGAATCTTACTCCGTTCTGAACTCTGCCACTCCGGACTCTCCTACTGCCTTGGTCTCCGAGGTACAGGACCTGACACCTATCACAGGAGGGGAGCTTTGCTTCAACTCGTGTTTCAGTCAGTGGTTGCCTGCTCCAAAGAAAAAGCAGCATGGCAAGGCCATGGTGGAGGAGAGCTGTGCCCGTGACGGCATCCAGGAAGCAGAGAGAGAAGGGAGGAACTGAGGAGGGAGACAGACTCTTCCAGGCCACGGTCCCGACAGACCAGCCAGACCCTGCATCCCAGCCGCAGGTCGGCTATCAGCCCACGGAGGCGGTCCTGTTCCTAACACTCGAGGCTTTGAGTCATTTTAGATCTAAAGTGTAACATGGGCCTTGGCACGTGTGGTTCCCATTGCAGCCCCAACTTCTCCCGCTTCCCAGCAGACGTATTGCACGTCCTGTACTTAGTTCAGTTTGCTGTTCACCCCACCGTGCTCTACGTGCTGTGAACTCTCTGAGGGCAGCAGGAGGTGTCTTCACTTGTGTCCCCGCAGAGAAACTGCCTGTCGCGTGGTAGGTGCCCAACCAGAACATGTGAAGTGGGTAAGTAAAGAATGCCATGGACGAGAAAGCCTGTCATGGGGCGAATTTCGACTAAGAAAATTCTGACCACTGCCTGCTTGCTGAGCCCATTATTTCTCTGGGGTTCTTCTCTGAGAGTTGGGGTTAGGGTCTCTGCTGACTGCTCTGCCAGATCCTAGGGCTCCACAGTAGCCTTCCCCTTGTGTTGCTCTTTGAGAAGGTACCTCTTTTTCTTTTTCTTTTTTTTTAGGTTTTTTGAGACAGGGTCTCGCTTTTGTGGTTCAGGCTGGCCCTGAGCTCAGCCTCCAACTCACATCACAGCAATCCACCTGCCTCTGCCTCCCGAGTGCTGGGATTACAGGTGTGAGCCACCACGCCCAGCCAAGAAAGCCATTTCTTCAAGAGGCCTTGTGTTGAGGGTGGTAGGCACGGGGGGCGCTCTAGCAGAGGGATAGGTGGTTGGAGTGTGAAGAAACCAGCCTGTGGGGTGGGGCATGGAGCCAGGTGGAAGGAATAGATAGGGCATGGGGAAATGGGCACCTGTTGCAGGGGTCCCCGTACAGGTGGCACAAGGACAGCAGGACCCTCTTGAAAAGAAGTCTCTGCCTTTTGCCAACAAATAGATATTCTTCCCTTCTACTTGGAACTAGACCCTGTTTTTTGGGATCTCTGACTTTTCTCCAGGGCTCTGGGTCTCGGTATTAGTGTGTTAGAGGGATCTGAGGGATTACTCCAGCTGTTCGGGGCCTGTTGCCTTGACTCCCAGCAGCAGAGCTGGCCCTTACTTCCTTCCTGCCCACTCTTGGGACCCAGGACAGAGAAGGCCCCCCAATGGGGAGCTTGACAGGCCTGCTGGCCCTCCGTATGCCTAGCTCTGGCCTTGGAGCAGTTGGCAGGTTCAGGAGGTAAAGTTCAGGGAGCCGGGGGGGGCCTTGAGTCTTGCATTGTTGGTCTGAGCGTTTCTTCTAGACCTCAAAATGAACTTGAAGACCATCTCTGTACTTTCCAGCCGGGGCTCCCGGGCCTGAGGCTGTAGATCTCCATTCCCTGGACCCCTCCTCATTTCCGATTCATGACACTTCTTCACAGCTGTTCCCTCATACCCCAGCGGCAGTGTCTGGTTGTAGCCAACAGGAACATGGGATGGTGAGCACCAGCCCCCTCCTCAGTTGGGTGTTGAAGGCTCTGTGAGCTCCTAGACCAGTGAGTGATGCCATTAGAGCTTTCAGTGATAACAGCCCACTGCAGCACGTGTTCTAGAGGTTCACTACCACTGTCCTAAACACATCCTTCTCTTTTCATCTCTTCTTTTTCCTGCATATAGACACGGGGAGGGAGCAGTTGAAATTCTCTTAGTGGGAAAGGGGGGCACTGTGGTTGTAGGCCTGATTGAGTTAGGACCTGGCAGTAGGTGGTGAACCTGGGTCACTTGGGTGGGCTCCATGCAGTCACCAAAGACCTGATAAGAAGGAGACCAGACAGCCAGAGAGAAGAGATGTGGCCATGCAGATGGATGTCATCTGTGATGTGGCCAGGAGCCAAGTAATGTGGACAGTGTCTAGAATGGAGAGGATGGGGCAGAATGGGTCTTCCTGGAGCCTCTGGAAGGGAGGCCTCCTGCTGACCGTTCTAACTTCTGACCCGAGCTGTTGGGGTGCACGTGTGTATGTGAGACTGTAGGGTTCATTGCAGCAGCAGTTGGAAGTGAGCATGGTGTGCACGCCACCCTCCTCGGGGCCCCAGATGGCAGCACTTGGGTCAGGGTCACAGCAGTGTGTGCCCAAGTGGCATCAGAGCTGGGCCTTGTGGCTCTTCTTTGCCCTTGTCACATGCCAGGGTTAAGTGTACCTCCTTGGGATTTCTCTCCATCTTTCTTGCCATCTTGAGGGGTGGGAGATATTTGACATAGTACTTTGTGATCTAAATTAGTTGAGACGGGGCTTGCCATCTTGGTTTGTTTGTTTTGTCTTTGTTTGTTTTTTGAGACAGGGTCTCACTCAGTAGTTCAAGCTGGCCTTGAACTCCTGGTAACCTTTCCACCTCAGCTTCCTGAGGGTTGATGTCACAGGTCTGCACCATCATGCCTAGCTCTGACTCGTATCTTCGCTTTGATGTGACAGCAACTGTGGTGCTCTAGACAAGAGGGTCCAGGAAAGGCCATTGCTTGGAGACCTGGCCTTTGTTCTGCCGCTGGGCGAGCCCTGGCTGCTTTTTCCCTGTTGCCTGCAGGGCTTGCTCCTGAACCTTTGCCTGCTCTTGCCGTCCCCACAGATTGACTCTGTCTAGGACCCTAAGGCACATGACACAGCTGTACTTTCTTCACTTTCCCTGCAGCCACCAGCATCTTAGGCTGAGCTTGTGGCCTGGGAGCCATCTGCCCTGAATAGTGGAGGGAAGCATTTGATGAAAATTGGAGGAGAAAGATCTGTGTGGCTGTGGCTGGAAGTACAGCGGTGGTGGGCTGGGCCTCCTAGAGTCAGGGGCTTGATGAGTCCCAGTGTGGCCAGCAGGGTGCTTCCTGTTGCAGGGAGTGTTGGCAGCAGCTTCTGTGAGTGTGGTCCCACAGAGATGTCTGCATCCACACACAGGCCACATGTGCGGGGTTGCTGCTCTGTGCGGCTGTGTCTTGAGGGGAGCTGCTGGAAAGTGCACCCTTCTGGGGAACATGTCTCCTTCTGCCCGAGTCCCAAGAGGGAGATACCTTCTCTGTCGCTGCCTGTTTCAGAAGCTTACCTCACTTACCCAGCTGGGACAGCCAGGTGGACAGTGCAGGAGTGCCAGGCAGGCCTGTGGATAGCGGGCTGGGAAGGCCTAGAACTCACCATCCAGCCTCCTGGGTATGGGGATGGCTGTCACTCTGGTGCTGTGTCTGTGGGAGGGGCCTGTACCTGGGCCTGAACTGTCGAGTGGGGCACCCAGCTGGGCTACGGTTTGTGGTGATGTCCAGTCAAGGCAGGGACCTCACGCCCCATGAAAACGGGCTGGTGGCTTCTAGTTTATCTGGTTATTCTCCAGAGCTATCCAAACAGTTTGAATGTTTGTACTGGCTTTAAAATTCTCTTTGAAGGTTGTCTTTATATTGGGCCATTTCAGTTTCTGGCACTGTGATTAGAGGCAAACCCAAACTACAAAATAATCAGCAAGGGAACCAAGATGCCAGGAAGGGAGTAGGCAGGTGGGTGGAGCCTTGAGTGCCAAATGGATTGTGTGGTTGAAGAGCCGTGACCTGTCCCCAGCAGAGGCAGGAAGGGGCCCCTGGTGGGGGTGCATGTGGGATGGTGGAGGGATCTGTCCTCGCTTTCGGGGGCGGGAGTTGCTGAGCAAGTGTGCCTGGAAGACCTGGTTGAGTTGTGGATGTGGGCTCTGTGTTGGGGAGGCCTGGCTGTGCGGTGGCTGGCCCTTGGGTGGTGGTGGGTGGTGGCTCTGATCTTGGCTGTTTCAGGAGAGCGGTTCTTGGGACCAAGGACCTGCTTTTTGACACACTTGATTTTTGGTGACTGCTCTGGTGTCTCAGTCCTTGGAATTCTCCTTCCTACCTGTCAGTGGACTTTTCTGTCCTTTGTGATGAGGCCCCTCCCTCCCCACTGATTCTCTGTCTCGTATCCTTTGCCTGTGTAGCCCACAGGGCCTCACCTCTGCCCTTGCAGGCCCACCTCACTAGGAAAGTCATACTCACTTAACAGTGGCAAAGCTGAGAACCAGCGTGGCTCAGCAGCAGTCCTGTCTGCTGCTCCGCTGTGAAGCAGGCCTGTGCTTGGTTTCCCGTGTTACCCTTCCTGATGCCACTTCCTGTGGCAGTGTGTCAGGTCTTATGTAGAGTTGATGGTCACCTATTTGAAATCCTCATTGCTCTCTCCTACTTCCACTTTTGGTTTGCTAGCTTCCTTTATCATCTTCTCTGCCTCAGTGTCAGGACTTCCAGGATAATTTTTGTCATCTTCAGGATGGATTGTTAGTCAGACAGAAACTCAGTTTAAACTGGCTTGAAAAGAAATTCGTAGACATAGATGCAGAGAGCCCAGCTGTGGGCCAGGCTGGGGCCTTATCCTCTGGGAGCTCCCACAGGCCTTTGCTCCTGGCTTGGCCTCTGCTAGTTCAGTTCTGGGCAGTCAGAGGCAGTGATGGCACCAGTGTTTCCCAGAGGAGCTGTATGTGGCGTGATAGCTTCCCAGGACCTGGATGGGTGTGCAGCCAAGTGAGAGGGACGTCCACGTGCCCACCCTTAGAGTGGGATGCGACACTTGCGAATCATGGGGGATAGTGGAGGGGCATTAAGGTAACCAAGTCCATGTCCCCAGTGATATGTTAGGGCTGGACTCCTCTTCCCTCAGAAACCTCTTGGACGGGTGCATGGGCTCTCCCCATGTGGTATGTGGGAAACTGAGGTTCCAGGTGCAGTTGGGGCTCATCCCATGCTGGGGGCTCCCTCCCTCTGCTTCCTCCTGCCACCCACATTGCATTAAGAACCATGCTAAGTTCAGTCCTGGGTTTCTAACCACTGCTTGACACCGCCAGGGTTGGCACATGAACTGCTGCCATCTCCCTGCAGTGTCCTGGTACGGTGCCCCCACCTGCTGTTCTCTGACTGAGAGCCACAGCTTTCTCTAGTTTTTCTGTTTCCTTTTCTCTTGTCCCAAGATCTGGCTGGCTGCTTCTGAGCACATACCCTCCCCCAGCAAATCAGCCCTGCACAGCAAGATCGAGTTTGCACATCACAGTCAGGTCTTCAGAGTTTTCCCATGTGGATGAGCCGCTGTTTTCCTGCTGGCATCTGAGGTGTGAGAATCCTCCCAGGGCCTGCCAGACCTCCTGTATCAGAATCCTTGGGAGTCGACCTCCTCGTGATGGTTCTGATGAGCTCCTGTGATTTTTGGGTCATCTGCCCATTGGAAGCTGTGGGTTCGTGGGTAAAGGCTGGGCTTTGCACTTCCGGGCATTTGGGACGTGCCCAGCATACATCACTGTCCTGCTTCTTATGCCTTGCCTAATCTTTGATGGGCCTTGTGTTCCTGTGTGCCCTATACCCTCTGGGAGGCCACTGTCAGTGCTCTTCTTTAGCCAGTGTCCCCAGTTCCTGTCTTTTAACTCTTCTATTGCCCACTCAGGAGAAGTGCTACCTCGTTTCTGATTTTGATTTCTCTTCCCCTGAAAGGATGGATCATTCCATATTTTAAACTCCCCAGGGTTGTACTCGCTTTGGACTTTGCAAATGGAGTTCTTTTGCAAAAGAATGTCCCTTTCATTGAATATCCTGCTTTGGAAAAGCAGGTTTATGAGTTGGGGCTAGACCTCTGTCTCCAATTTAGCATTGCAGTCTGTGGGAAGAAAATGGTTTTAGACTCTATAAAAATGGTCTCCAAGTATGGACTTTTAATATTTTTAAATTATAAAACTTTAGCTCTTTATTGTTACTTTCTCTGTAGCATTGCAAGTAGTGTTTATGCCTGTGGTAGAAAACACAGAAAATACAGGAGGATATGAAGAAAAATAATCCCACATGTCACTTAGTTGCAGCCACAGGTAACACTGCGGTGAGCGTGTGTCC
>PVIR01015411.1:16273-38343 GCA_004026965.1 Petromus typicus
GAACCCGGGCTCTTGCGCTTGTAAGACAGGCGCTGGAACCACTGAGCTAACTCCCCGGCCCCTCTTTCTACTTTTTGAGAATATGCTACAGGGCCTCAGCACAGAATTCAGGGACATAGTGAAAAGGAGTCTCCTCCTCACCCAGCCCCAGCTGCATCTGCCTTTGACCAGGGTCCAGGCTGTGGTCATTTTCTTGTAGCACTTTCACATTCATTCTGTGTATACACAAACATACATTCTTGCCCTGTGTGTTGCTCTTACCACAAATAGTTGTATACAAAATAGAGGGTTTTGTACTTGTACTTTGCAACTGGTAATGTCTTGAAGATGTTGCTTACCAGCAGGCAGAAAACTTCCTGGTTCTCTTTTTCCCCTCTTTGTGCTATTCCATTGATGGCTTGTGGTTCATGGTGCTACCTCTTGGGTATGTGTAGTTTGCTGCCAGGCTTTTGTAGTCATAGACACCTTGGTGGCTGACATCCCAGAGTCTGAAGCGTCTTGCATACGGGAGCATGTCTGGTGTGATGAGGTCGTGTGCTGGAGCTGGGGTTTCCGTGATGACCCCTGACTGACAATTAGCTCTCCAGTCACCTTTCCTCCTCCGTGCCCCCTGAGCCCATTTCCCTCTTTCCTTTTGGTTTTTTGATCCTCTTTCTGAGTTCCATGGCTGTGGCAGGATTTCAAAGCTTGCCCTTCCAGTGGCCAAGATTCCAGCACCTTTGTTTTGCAGAAGTTCTCAGTGCAGGAGTGATCCCCGGCAGGTGCTTGTCTTTGTGAGAGGCAGTGTTGTGGGTCCAGGACTGTTTACTGGACAGGATGTGGTTTTTCATTGAGGCTGCTCTTGCTCTTTTGGATGCTACCTTCCAGTTGTGCTGTACCTGCCTGCTGTGGACACAGACTAGCCAATCCTTGCTCCTGGGTTTCCCGAGTCTCCTGAGCTTTGGCCTGCTGATCTGGGTGATGGGGCTGTTGGAAGTATGGGGTGCGAAGGGTGTCTGGGGTGTGTGGCCTGATGTGCATGGGAAAGAGAGCTAGGCATTTCCCCTTTTCTGCCACAGTGGTGATTACCTTGTTCTTTGAGCCCTGAGCTGGCAGAACTATAATGCCGGTGCCAGAACCACTGAGCTAAACCCCCAGGCCAGCCGCATCCTCCTGTATGTCCACCTTCAGTTACCAGCACATGTGGTTTGTGAGCATCTGCATGGTGAATGGGGCACAATTTTGAATTCAACACAGTACCTGCTCCAAGGAGCTGGTCCCTCCACCCTCTGATCATCTGCCCGAGGTCCGTCTTCTTGGCAAAATGTGCACAGCATAGCCTGGTGTGGAGGTGCACGTCTATAATCCCAGCACTCTGGGAGGCTGAGGCTGGTAGGATCTTAAGTTTGAGTGCAGCCTGGGCAATTTAGTGATTTAGTGAGATCCTGTCTCAGAATTAAGAAATAGAAAAGGAGTGGGAATATAACCCATTGTGAAGGCCCTAGGTTCAAACTCCTCAGTATGCAGGCATACATAGATGCGAACACATACACACACGCACGCACGCACGCATGCATGCCTCATGTTGTATCTATCTTGTTCTTAGCCCAGCATGCATCCTAGGTGGCAGCAGTCCATACTTTGGAACAAAGGGATTGGGAGCTCGAGTTTTCTGGGACTGGGAGTGTTGTGTGCATGGGTAGAGAAGATGAGCAGGGAAGGCTGCTTGGGAGAGCCTACCA
This sequence comes from Petromus typicus, assembly GCA_004026965.1. Classification (NCBI taxonomy): domain Eukaryota; kingdom Metazoa; phylum Chordata; class Mammalia; order Rodentia; family Petromuridae; genus Petromus; species Petromus typicus. Next base: position 17,995 of record PVIR01015411.1, read on the forward strand.
TAGTCTAAGAGCTGGGGTGAAAATGTGCACCCAGGTGAAGGATGAGACTCTTTTTTTAAGACAGGGTCTCACTTTGTAGTTCAGGTTGGCCCTGAGCTCACTATGTGGCCCAAGTGAGCCTGGAACTCACAGCAGTCCTCCTGCCTCTGCTTCCTAATTAGGTGCTGGGATTACAAGTGTGAGCTATCACACCCAGCATTGTGATATGTGGTACTGATTGCTGATAGGCATGAGTCACCACGCCCCACATTGTTTGTTGTATGTGGCTACCAGGGATCAAACTCAGGACCTTGTGTTTGGAAGACAGGTGCCAGAACCACTGAGCTAAATTCCTGGCCTGGATAAGACATTTTTGAGTAGTGGACTACACTGAGATGGGCTCTGGCTGAAGCTTGTGCTAGGAAATGTAAGGTAGGGAGATGCTGGTGGTTGGCCAGCAAGAGCTTTTGTGTGCTCTGGGCAGATCCACACCTACACTCAAGCCCCAGGGTCTTAAATCAGGTGGGAGTGAGTCAGGCACAAGTATGGACTGCATGGACCATTAGTGGTTGTGCCATTATGTGTGGGAGGGGGAGATAAGTGGAGTATATGAGGTTCATCCCAGTAAGGCTATGGGTGAACTGGGGGCTAAGAGTTGGACAGGGAGTCAGTGGAGACCAAAGAGGACCAGACGGAGACCCACCTGGCACAGACTGGGAAGGGGCCATGGCTTTCTGCAGGTGGGGATAGGTAGACCTGGCCACAGTGTGCACCTGAGGCGGTAAGATGTGTGGAGCTATGGATGCAGGCCTTGGCCGAGCATTTGCTGGTGGGGAGACTGTCAGATGAATTGGACTTCACCAGGAAGGTATGGCCCCAGGGCCCCAGGAAATAGCTGTTGTCCGTGTCTTAGGACTGCTGCCATGTCCTTAGGGAACCAATCTTCTTTTAGGGTATGGATGGTTGTGGAAGCACCTGGGGGCTGAGAAACCTGGTCCTCAAAAGCAAGGCCACTCTAGGGCCTGCCAAGAGCATGGCTGCTTGTCCTCCTCCCATAGCTTCCTGCCCATCCTGCTTCAGCCATAGCGAACATTTTAGAAAGAGTGCTTCCTGCCTGCTGCGGTAACGCTTTTTTTCTTTATTTTTCTCTACAGGAAACGAGGCATAGAGGTCGTCCAGGTGAGTACAGACCACATTTCCATCATTTTCCAAGCAGAGGGACATCTTGGTGTGAGCTCTCTTGTCTCTGAATGTCTGGGTGCTTGGCTCTCTCTTGGTGTACATGTTTGTGACTTTCCCAGAGGATATGATCCCGTTTCTCCCCCTACAGGGGTGGGGCTGGGGTTGGGCTGCTGGTTCCTTTTGGGGAGATTTATGGTGGTTTTGTTGAAGGAGGCTGGAGGGGATTAGGAGTGGAGGGGTCGTGGTCATGCTGGGGTTTGGGGTAGGAAGAGTAAAGAGACAGTGGACCCTCAGGAAGGTTTCCTGAATAGATTCGGATCAGGTGTCCATCGGCAGGGGAAGGAATGGGAGATGATTGAAGGAAAAGAAAGGATAGAGAGGGAGGGAGGGAGGGAAAAGGCTGGCTGGATGGAAGGAGAAGGAAGATGGATGGAAGCAGAGAAGGAGGGAGAAGGAATCATAGATAAAGAGAAAAAGAGATGGAGAAATAAAGGAGGATAGACAGGAGAGGGAAGGAAGGATAGATTGAGAGGGAGAGAAGGAGGGATGAATAGAGGAAGGGAGGAGAAGAAAAGATGGAGAAGGGAGATGATTGGATGGAGGGAACAAAGCAGGAGAAGATGGATGGAGGAGAGAGCAGGAGAGAAAGAAAGAGAGATGGATGAATAACTCGCTCTCTAGCCCTGAATTAACTATACAAGGTAGTAGCCATGGCGGGAAAGCCAGGGGACTTCTCTCTCAGAAAGCAGCCCGGAGTGAGGGGACACTGGGAGCCTTCTGGCTGGCATATTTGCCTCTGTGGTTATGACTGGTGAAAGATGGGCTGGGGACAGTTTTCTTGGTGTAAACAGAGTCCGCTCAGACCCAGGGAGCACAAGTTCCACTGTGGGATTGGTGGTCCCTCAGGCCATTTCTGCTGCAGGATGCTGGGGTGTCATCCCATTTGATGTTGCCTTGGAAATCCCCCATTCTTTGTGGAAGCTGCTTACCCACCAGCAAGCCCTGGGCTGGGAACTGGTGCTCACTGTGTGGGAAGATCACAGCTTCCTTGCAGTTCTCTGCAGCCGCTGGTGAGGGTGCCTGGGAACTGCTCCTGGGATCCGTTCCTGAGGAATGTTCTGTGTGCACCACAAGCACCCTGCCTGACTGGGAAGAGACACCCTTCTCTCAAACTGATCCAAACTGGACACAGTGGGCAGCCAGGGGATCGAAAGGTGGGTTCACATGGCTTATCAGGGAGATGGAGATCAGACCTTTCATGCACCCAGTCAGAATGGAGTTGGGGACAGGAGCCCTTGTTTTAGAGCGTGCCAGGCAGAAGGACTAAAATCTTTTGATGTGTCTGCTGTTCATTTTGATGATGATTTGGGAGCGGAAGTGGTGGTTAGGGACCATAGTGATGCCAAACTGGATGCTTTCCATCCTAGCCTCTAAAAATAAAGCCTACCACAGCCCCTCCCCATGCACCTCCTCCTGGCATGCCTAACTCTTCGGAGAACTTTTACATTTTAAGACATGGAGAAAGGCTCTTTGTGAAAATTGGAAGCCAAACCACTTGGCTGCTTTTTAAAAATGAGCCAGTTTCTATGTGCCAGATCCCAGGCTGTGGCCCTCGGGAGCTGGCGGTGGGGGCTTTGCCAGTCACTGGGTTCAGACGTCATTTAGTGTAAGGGGAGCTGACCGTGCACAGCCAGTGCAAGCCCTCCCACGTCACATCTTCTGTCCTGTTCTGCACAGCCACCTGGGAGATAGCTGGAGGTATGTCCTTCATAAAGACGAGGAGCCAGGCCAGCGGTAGAGTTGAGATTTGAGGGTACTCTGTCTGCTGTGTGGGTCTCTACACATGTCAGTAGGCTGCTCTGTTTTCTGTATCCTTCCCTGCCTGGCATTATTGGCCTTTTGCTGCCAACTAAAAGGATGTTGCAGTTTGGGCTGAGGACTCAAGACTGTGAAAGCCTCTAGGATCCTGTGGTGTTTGTCTGGGTCACCCTGCTAGGTAATGGCAGCTGCACCACTATTAACATTTATAGGGCTGCCGTGTACCTGTTTCAGGCGTTGACTCTTTTGTAGAGGAGCATCTGTGTGTGACCTTTTCTAGGAGAGGCGGGAGCATGTTTAAGAAACTGAATTCTGCAGATCTTCAACTTCCTCATGTGCTGGCCTGGCTCTGCCGCTGGTCTGCTGGAGAATGAGCTTGTAAACTTTCCTCTCTTGTCCTCTCAGCTGTCCCTTCCATGTTGTTTCTCTGTGTGGGCAGTATGAATGGTGATGAGAAAGACCACTGGGCTCAGGTCCCTGGCTGCATGATGTGCCAGCTTATGGCTAAGTGCTCTCTGCATGTCAGTCTGTCCACCTGTAAAGTGGGCATAGTCATAGTGGCTGTTCCCTTAGGATCATTGTGACTGAGTTAATTCAGGTACAGAGCTGGTCCAGGTCTGGTGCATGGAGGCTGGTGATCTATAAATCATACTGTGTCACTGTCCACAGGAGACAGGAACTTCTGTGTGGGACCCCAAGGTATGAGGCCCTGCGGGTATTAGGGACAGTGGCTGGTAATCCTTAGCCAAGGAACTGTTTCCACAAGCATGCTTGCAACAAAACCAAAAGATGACCTGATCAAGTTGTTATCAGATGTCACATTAAAAATAATTTCGACCAGGGCCAGGGATTTTAGCTCAGAGGCACCGCTACTGCCGGCCTCACAAGTGCAAGGTCCTGAGTTTGATCCCTGGTACTGAAGGGAAAAAAAAAAGATTTTTCAGGGCTGGAGTGTAGCTTAGTGGTATAACATTTGCCTGGCACACAGAAAGCCCTTGGTGATCCCAGCAGTACAAAGACAAAAAAAAGTTTTTTTGATGGGAGCTTACTGTGATTCTTGGCATATGGTTCTAAAGGAATGCAAAGAATTTGCTATGGCAAATCTTTTTCTATCTTGTCTTTGTATTTTTTTAGGTAAGTGATTTTAACTTTATAAAAACTGAGAAATGGAGATGGCATTGATAAGTCTTGTCTTATTCTAGCAATAGGCCCCAGTAACCACATATAGTACTGGGCGTGGAGACTCACGCCCAGCAGCAATTAGTACCACATACCACAGTGCTGGGCCTGGTGGCTCAGGCCTGTAATCCCAGTACTCGGGAGGCAGAAGCAGGAGGATTGCTGTGATGTGAGTTTGATGCTGAGCACAGGGCCAGCCTGAACTACAGAGCGAGACCCTGTCTCAAAAAAAAAAAAAAAGAAAGAAATAACTTAAGACCCATGCATCTCTTTAGAGTTGTATGTACTTTTTTTTTTTTTTTTTTTTTTTGAGACAGGGTCTTGCTTTATAGTTCAGGCTCGTATCTGGTTACTGGGGATCAAACTCGGGACCTTGTGCTTGCCAGGCAGATGCCGGAACCACTAAGCTAAATCCCTGGCTCTAAAGTTAATTTTTTATGCTTATAATCTGTACAGTTTTGGATGTTTCTGTCCTGTTGATCAGTTATGTACTAAAATAGTAATTATAGTAGTAACTTAGTTCAGAAGAAAATCTTGACTTTAAGAGCTTCAGTTCAGGAAAAAAAATTTAAATAGAAACATTTTTGTGTCTATATCCATCCCTATCTATTTATCTGTAACAGAAGAATCAGTAAAAGGTTTTCAAAATAAAACACACTGTAATCATATAAACATATCTGAAGAAAGTGAATCAGAAATTGGAATCAAAGGAGAAAAGGAACATAGCTAGATGAACAGCTGTCAGAGAAGCGCTTGGTTTCATAACTTCAAGATGGGTGATGGTGAATCTCACATCCCCGTGGTATTTAGATTCCATTGGATCTGTTCAAAAGGGAAATAGTAACAGTTTTATTTTAAAATGTTAATATTTATAGTATGTTAGAAATTACATCCTCTGCAAGTATTTAAACTTATGATGAGAAATTTTAGATGTCAACTTAAAAATGTGCAAATAGACGCACTGTTTTAAACATTTATTTTTATTTATTTGGTTTGAAGGCCATTTGCTTCTTGGAACTGGGTGCCATCTCAGACAGGGACAGCAGCAGGCCTGGCTGTTAGGTCTCCCAGGGCTGGGCCAGGCTTGTGCGTCCTCGAGACGCAGAGGAGCCCCCTGGGGTTTCCTTGGCAATGATTTGTCTGCAGACACATGTCCTCCCCTAAGTGGGCCTGTTGGGCCATGTGATGATGATGGCATAATCACTGGCGGGGCAGACCTGTCTCAGGAGCGGGAGAAGCCTACTCTGTTTAGTGCTGGGCCTGGGCTGCAACACGGGGACGTAGCAAGGATTGAGGGACAAGATGTCCGACCCCTTGTCCTGAGTCCCAGCCATGCTGGAGATGCTGCAGGTACCCGTCTGCTTCACAGTCCTCTTCTGTATTATTGTAGTGAGGATGCTGGGCCCACAGTCCCCACGACTGTACTCTCTCAGCCATTGAGTGGCCTTGTGGGGCTCTCGTAGCCAGAACCCCTCAGCTCTGTGCAGGCTGTGGTTGGCTCAGATGGTTGAGGACAAGAGATATGTGTGGAGGAGGAGCCCAATTTGTGGCAGGGAACGCCATTCATCCAATAGCCTGCCTAAGAGGTATGGTCTGCGCTTGTGGGCCATCAGGGCTTCTAAGACAAACAGCTGCTAAAGATGAAGCTGGCGTGGCAGCCGCTGCCCTTCACCCAAGGAGTGACATCTGGGCTTGGGCCTAGAGAGAAGCCCTGCAGCAGCCTCATGGCGCTGGAGCATTTCCACTCCAGGGTGAGCTCAGGAAGGAAGCTCCTGTCGAGGCCCCTGTGTAGAGCAGCCCTGAGCAGAGAGGAGGAAGACCCTGTGAAGACGGCCGCCTCAGTACGTCATAGGCTGAGTTCTTCCAGCTATTTAAAAAGATCGGCGGAAAAAAGAGATGACTGTTAACACGAGGGCTTGGGGGTTTATTTTAAAATGCAAATGAGTAAGCTGCGAGTGTGTGAAGTACAGTAGCCGATTATAGATTCACTGTCCTCCTTCCAAATTCCTTGAGAATTCAGACATTACGAAACCCAGTCTCAGAAGCAGCCGCTGTTTCTCAGGCAAGCAGGCAGGGAATAAATAAGTCCTCAGTTTGCAGGAGAGAGGCAGGAGCAGCTTTTCTGTCATGGTCCCTCCAAAGCTGATACTTTGCTTGAGTTACTACTGTTCCTCATGCAGGTGTGTTTTCCTCGAGTGCAGATGATGGAGCAGGCAGGACCGGGAAAGGCAGGCAGTGTACCCTGAGAGAAGGCCCATGGGAGCCAAGGCAGTGACCACGGAAGCTCCTGAGCCGCGCTGGCAGGCGGGGCAGGCTTACCTGTGCTGTGGTAGGGCCCGATGTGGGACGGGCCTATGAGCCCAGGACAGGCAGTGATGGGGAGGACCTGTAGGGAAAGCAATACTTTCAAAAAAAACAAAACAAAAATGTGCTTTTTGAAGGTCTTAGGGATTGCATTTTGGGAGATGGAGGTTTGGGTAAAACCCAAAGAATTCTGAAGAGGAAACGAGGGCTGGGCTTTAAGAAGCGCTGGCCTTCAGTGATTGGTACAGGCAGGTGTTAGGTCTGTGAGTTCCAGGTGATAACTCTTGATGGAGAACGAGTGAGATATACGTGCAGGGGTCAGCCAGATAACTAGAATGGCATTATAGGCCAGAGCATTGCCATCCACAAATTGGAGGCTAGGGAAGGTGTGTGCTGACCACCAGTGGTTTGGATGGTCTGGACCCTTGGCCTGAAGTTAGCAAGACCAGGCTGGAAAGGGTCAGAAGCCAGACCACTAGATGGCTGCATGAGTTGTTGGTGGGTATTGAGTCCCAGGCACTGCAGGTATCTGCCCTGGGAAGGGTGGTCCTCATGGAGGTGATGGGGAAGGTCTTGTAGGGAGGGTGCACAGTGGTTGACTGGACTAGACTGGGCCAGAAGACACAGAGCCACCTCTTCTGTCAGGAGGCTGGAGCTATGGCCCAGTGAGGGGTGATGTAGCCTGACTAGAATTACTGCAGCGCGGGGGCCAGGGCTTGGGGTCTAGGTGGATGTGGCGTGAAAGAGTGTGGTATCCGTCCCCTGACTTGGCCCTCATTTCCAGCGAGGACACCAGGGCACGAGGTGGAGGAGGAGGAACAGCCATGGAGGGAAAGATGGTGATGGTGTTCACTCGTTCAGCCAGGTGTGGTGGATGCAAGCAACGCATGTGTATCAGCTGCTTTCCTGATTTGGAGCCGGGGAAGAGTTGAGAGGTTGTGTAGTGCTTTGAAAAACTATGGTGCTGAGCTCTCTGATTTAGCATTAGAATATACTTATTATTTAGGTGGTATTTTCTCAGTTCCTGGATGGGTCCAACTCCTTGGGAGCCCATACCTGGACTTGAGTTTCCGTTAGTTCGTATTCTGTGGGGTCTGATGTCCATATCGTTAATGTGGAGGCAGCACTTAGTGCACACAGGACACCAGACCCCTGCTAGGTCCCCAGGGCTCATTCTCTGAGTATAGGAACCTTAGCCTCACGCTGCTTAGAAGAATAGGCTGAGTCAGCGGAGGGGACATAGGTGTTTCTTACCCTCCACCAAAGCACCACCCTTGACTTTCTAATTATTATGACTTTTAGCTCATTATTTTTTTAAAGATAGATTTTATTTTTAAAAAATTGAAGTGTAGGCCAGGGATTTAGCTCAGTGGTTCCGGCGCCTGTCTTGCAAGCGCAAGGACCCGGGTTCGATCCCGATAACCACATACCATACTGGGTGTGGAAACTCATACCCAGCAGCAATTAGTACCACATTCTACAGTGCTGGGCGTGGTGGCTCACGCCTGTAATTCCAGCACTCGGAGACAGAGGCAGGAGGATTGCTGTGATGTGAGTTTGAGGCTGAGCTCAGGGCCAAGCTGAACCACCAAGTGAGACCCTGTCTCAAAAAAACCTTAAAAAAAAAAAATTGAAGTGCAGACAGACTTTTTTTTAAACGTGGAGAATAACTTTTCACTCTCATTCCATTACTTAAAATATGTAGTTAACAAATAGAGTTGCCAAATATATGTGTGAGCATGACTGCCATTCGCTTTTTAAAAATATAACACACAAAGTGGAGGAGTTATGGAAATCAGTATCTGCTCTGCTCGGGTCGGTTTTCTTGTAGCCCTTAAAAATGGCTCACATTTTGGAGGATGGTGAGGGAATGCTTGGGAAGTATTGCTGGGTGCTGTTAGCATACCCTGAGTGGTTTCCCCTCGCCCCCAAATAAAAGCCTTGCTTTTATTCCAGGCTGTTTAGGTTTCCTGTGAGAATTGTCAGCGCCTGACTGCGTGGCCCGGCTTGAGGGCTGCGGCTCTTCCTCAGCCCCGGACTTGCTGACTCAGCAAGAACACACCCTTGAAAAAGAAATTTCTACTTCCTGTGTGGGAGGGGAAAAGATGACTAGGGAAGTAGGGTGCTGTGTGCTTGGTTCCAAGGGAGTGTTCTCCCCAGCAGGTGTCTCTGTACTGTGCCTGAGCTGAGCTGGGATTGGGCCTTCCTAGGACTCCCTGCCTCTTGTCAGTCATCAGAATTCTGCCACCTCCTCGGAGTGTGCCAAGTAAACACTCTGTGTGAAATCAAAGCAAAGAGATGGGAGGTGGAATATAGGGAAATAGCAAGGGATGAGAAGGGCAATTGGGAGCTCCAAAAGCAAAGATTCTATGTTACAAGCCACCTGTCTGGGCCTTACTTGGAGTGAACTCATGCAGAGCACAGCTACCCAAAGCCTGGTCCTCAGCTGCCAGCATCACCCTCACTGCCAGCCGGGCAGCATGCCTGGCCAGGGTGCTGTGTCTGCATGTCCAGTTGACAGGGTGCAGGCCACAGTGGGAGAAGCTGGTGTGGATGGATGCCGGGGTCCCTGGCAGGCAGGCCAGGTCAGGCAGCGCAGGGACGGAGCTGGGACTCTTTGGAGAAAGTGTGTTGGGGGGGTGAAGGTCCTAGACACGCTTCCTGCCCAGCTGTGCACACATATGCCCCAGTCAGAAGCAGCAATGGAGACGTGCGCTGTCTTTGGTATACTTGTGGGGACCAGGGAGTGCCTGGAAATATTTTGGGTGAGGACCTGGCATCTCTCTCCACTCTTGTGTTTCAGTCTCTGCCTTTGGACCTGCTCCAGTGTTATCTTGCCCATGATACCCACAATTCTTTGGCACTTAGCAGAGAATAACTGATGACCGAAATACAGAAATTGGAGAAGTTCCTCCTCCTCTCATCTTCTTAAAATAACCACTGTTAGCAGCTCTCTTTTTTCCTATGCCTGTACTAACCTGTTTGTTTTTTCCTCTGTCTCTTTGGCTCTGTAACACCTTCTCATATACTTTCTAGTGCTTTTGGAATTAGGACGAGACCATTTCTCTTGATGGTGCCTTGGAGTGGGGACGTAGGGTCGTTACTGCAAAGCTTTTGTGTGCTGCAGAAGGTTCACCATCTGCGTTGAAAGTGAGTATGTACAGGTTGGGGCTTTCTCAGCAGCATGGTGCTACAGCGTGTAGTACCGTTTCTAAAGGTCCGCACAGTGTCCCTGGGGCAGTGGTTCCACCCCCTGGGGTGTCCACATTCTCTGGTGCTCTCATCCCCTGTACAGAGCGAGGTAATATTTGCACAGAACATACATATCCTTCCATTTCTAGAATATGTACCTTGCCTAAAACAATATAAATGTTGTGTAGGGAGTAACGACAAGAAAAAGTCTAGATTTTTTCAGTGTAGATTTTTTTTCCAAATATTTTTGATCTGAAGGTGTTTGGATGGATGCAGAAGCTGTAGATACGTATTTCCAGGGACATTCATGAATTAAAGATAATTTCCTTTATTCTTTTTTTTTTTTTTTTTTTAGGGTTTTTTTTTGAGACAGGGTCTCGCTTTGTGATTCAGGCTGGCCCTGAGCTCAGCCTCAAACTCACATCACAGCAATCTTCCTGCCTCTGCCTCCCGAGTGCTGGGATGACAGGCGTGAGCCACCACGCCCGGTGCTGTGGTATGTGGTACTGGTTGCTGCTGGGGTGAGTCTCCATGCCCAGTATTGTATGTGGTTACTGGGGATCAAACCCGGGTCCTTGCGCTTGCAAGACAGGCGCTGGAACCACTGAGCTATATCTCCGGCCCTAATTTCCTTTATTCTTATGAAGTGCTACCTTGTTAAGTAATTTGCCATTTGACTGTTCCAGAGAAGGAGGGGTGAGTTGCTTTCTCTAGTTTTATAGTCTAGGGATTTTTAGTGTTTTGTATGCTTAACTTTTTACATCTTCCTCCCAAGGAAACTGTAGTTTCATAGAAGTAGATCAAGGAGCAGGAAAGGTAAACTAGCAGCCCTGCTGTTTTGGGAACACTTCAGGATAGTTCTGAGTTCCCTGGCAGCCAGTGCATATGGGGAAATGAGATTAGTTACCATGGTGAGGAAGCTGCTAAGTCTCCAGGACAGTGAAAAAAAAACAAGGGCGCCTGCACCTTTCTTCTTGGATGTTGAACTGTGTCAGCTTCACAGTTAGGAAGTCCTTGTTTTGACCTAGATGATAAAGGAGAATTACAGTGTAAGCCAAGCAGTGGCCTAAGTGCATCTTCCTTGCATTTCTGTGCAGGGCTGTTCATTACTTTGGAGTGAGGGATCTGCTCACCTCAGCCCCTCCTTCTCCCTGCCTGCCTGGCTCCCACTGGCCAGCACCTGGTATACCTGGTACACTCGCAGCTCCACTGTGGGGCCATCCCTGTCCTGCAGGACTGACAGGATTTGTGTTCAGCTGCTGGCAGCCCACTGGAAATAACAGTGGCCTAAATAAAATATGAGGTAGCTTTCTCTGGAATAAAAGATGCCAGATGTAAGCAACAGAGTTGATGTGGGAGTCTGAAAATTGTATGTCCCTCTTCTCTCTTTGTGCCCTGCCACCAGCTTCCACACTGGCTCTTGGGCTGAGGTCCCTGCCTCGTTCTGATGCTGTGAGGGCTTCCAGCATGTCTGTCTTCCAGCCAGAGGGAAGGCAGTGAGAGAGTCAGGCCCCTTCTGGCCTCCGAGTCTGTTCTCATTTGGTGGCCTCCTGCAAAGTCCCTTGTCACATGGCTGCCTACCACCCCCAGGTCAGATTGAGCCACATCTGGCAGCCAGCAGGCAAGGGAGTGTGGTTTTCATTGGGCACATTGTCACCTCAAGTGAACTCAGGATTCTGCTCCTCGCAGGCCAGTGAGAGTGGGAGTAGGTGTGGGCTATAGTGGGCAAGCCGTGCCCAGCTCCCTAGAGCTCCCCTAGAACTGCCAGCTGCTTGCCCCTTCTGAGCTTCTTTCCTCATCAGCAAAAGAGAAATGTGACAATTCTGAGGATTGAGACGATACAGATGAGGGACAGCACAGAGCCTGGTGCCTTTAGCACCCTGTAGGACAGGAGCAGGTTTTACCCTGGCTGGCACGTGCATAGGGGCCCCGCCATGACGGCTTGAAGGTGCCAGCTGCACATACTGCTCCAAGCCTGCTGTGATGCGCATCTTTGGCCTCGGGAGATCACAGGGAATCCTGCAGCACTTTCTTGATTTTCCTGATTTGAGTCCAGAGCTATAACTTGGCTCTGCCTTTCTTTCTCCTCTTTATCCACCTCTGGCTAGAGAACTCCCTTGGGAACCATGGTGACCTGCTCCGACCTCTGCCGAGTTTTCAGATGGTTATGTGTGTGGCAGGCAGCAATAGCCCTCCCAGGACCCTGTCTCCTTCCCCAGCCCTGTCTGCCTGCATCACTGTCATCTGAGTCTTTCCCCTTTTGAACTTTATAGACTGGCTGGAGTGCATACCCTATAAGGAAGGAGATCCCGGCTCGCTGGTGCCCAGCCCGCAGCTGTGTCCTAGGAACTTACCAGTGGTGTGGGCTCAGCATTCCTCAGGGGCCACTCCGGGAGGCCCTTGGCCATCCTGTTGCATCTAGGTACAGGGATGGGGTGGGGCTTTAATCAGGTGCCCAGGGGACATTTAGAGCTCTGGGTCTCTGCAAGGGGGCAGCCTGGAATCTAGGGGAAAGGAAGAAATCTCAAAATGCACTTGATGTCTTTGGTTTGGGTTTCTATTAACCAGCCTTATAGCAGCAATGACAGCTCCTGCTTGGGCCTTGCCTGCAGGGTGCCAGTGTTAGTGCCCTTGTTGCCAGATAAGGGAACTGAGGTTCCTCCAGGGGAGTCAGTTGTGCCCTGTGCCAACCACTGAGCCAGCAGCAGAGATATTGAGTTCAAGGACATGTGATGGCAAAGCCAGGTCCCTTACTGCTCTGAAGCCACCTGCTTGATCTCTAGTTCCAGCCCTGTCTCTTTGTAGCTGTGCAGCCCTGAGCAGGTGGTACAACTTCTTAGAAGCCCATTGGCCAACCAGGTGGTGATAAGACTGAGTGAAGGGCCAGGGATTTAGCTCAGTGGTTCTGGCACCTGTCTTGCAAGCACAAGGGTCTGGGTTTGACCCCTGGTAACCATATGCAATACTGGGCATGGAGACTCACACCCAGCAGCAATCAGTACCACATACCACAGTCTGGGCGTGGTGGCTCACACCAGCACTCGGGAGGCAGAGGCAGGAGGATTGCTGTGATATGAGTTTGTGGCTGAGCTCAAGGCCAGCCTGAACTACATAGCGAGACCCTGTCTCAAAAAAAAAAAAAAAACTGAGTGAAATGAGGTGAGGGCAGGTATGAAAGCCTGGTAAAGCTGACAGACCCTCCTTGCCCACATGGTGGGCAGCCTGAGGCCAGGAGAAATGGCTTAGGAAAGTGTGTGTGGTGGGGCTTGGGGGTGGAAAGTATTTTTCAGTGTCTTTCTTTCTCCCAAGATGAGTCAGGTCTTGTGAGGCCTGGCCTTGATCTAGCTGGGCAAGAATTTGGCCTTGACTTAGTGTCTTGCCCATCTCAGGTGGATGGAGGCCCTGGGGACACTGGCTAGGAGGGCTGTGGGTTTTCTGGCAGGGACATGTGTCCTTGGCTTGTTCTTTCCCTGCCTGGGCAGCATTTTTGCTGCAGGCCCTGCCAAGTGGGCATAAGTTATTCACAGTGTTTTGACAAAATCATCAGAAGCTTCAATGGGCAAGGAGGCCTTTGGGACTGAGTTGTGGACCTAGGAGTGTGACTGGGTATGGGGAGAAATCAGAAGGCCTTGTAAGGGCCTTTGGAAGGGGGTTGCATGGAAGAGAGCTGGGAGAGGACGGGGCCATGCATTGACTAAACATGATAAATGGGTGGCCTAGCCCTCCCCTGAGCTCAGGCAGCTAGGACCATGAGCAGTAATGCTCGACTTAATATCCTACCCGGTGGCTCAACACATGTGGTTAGCTTCTTGTTTGAGGCTTCTGTGTCTGTTCTCATCCCAAGGGGGATGGGTGGAGGGGTTTAGGGCTCTGTGCAGCTCATTCTGAGAAGGTGAAAAGCCCTTGGGTACAATAGGCTGGGCCTTGGCCTTGACCACAGCCAGGGAGACCCTCCACCTGGGCCATTAGGGACCTGTTTCATTTATTGTGATTGTGTGGAGCTACTGTAGGACCAGGGCTTCTGGTCCACTTGATTCCTGACCCTCCTGAAGGGGGTTTAAAATGTTTTCATGGTAGGTGCAGAGCTTCGTGTGGCTGGTGAGAGCAAAGCATGTTTCCTGCCAGCCTGGGCATCCAGGATCACACTGTGCAGTGCCCTGAGAGTGTAGAAGTGCACGTGCGCTGTGATTTTAAACAAATGTGTTCTGTTGTAGTCTGTCTCCCACCACATACGTAGCTGCTGTGTTGCCCCCTCCATTAGCTGTATGATTTGGCTAGCTTTCTAATGGCTCATAATCTCTGGTTATAACCGCAGCTATTTGATTCTCCCGGTGGATGCTGTTCTTGCCTCTCATTTGTTACAATTATGAGTAGAATTGTGGTGAACATCCAGTTCTGATGTCATGGGACAGGCCTATGATTGTTTCTCTGGGTTACATAATAATACATACATTTTGCACTTTGTTAAAGTAATACATATTTTTTGAGGGAAACCCACAGGCATTACAGGGAATTTCAGAAAGGGGACATTGTGCCAGAGACTGTCCTTTCAGATGGATGCCCTGCTGTGACATGTGCTCCAGGGACTTCTGTGTCCTGTGTTTCTCTTACAGGCTTGTCTCCCTTCTCTCTTTCTCATTCATGTGTCAGCTGTTCTCTGTGCCCATTGGGGCTGGAGGGTGCTGGGTGCCAGTTGCAGCCCTGCCCATGGGCATTTGCCTTATGATTGTTGATCCAGGGACAGGGCGGAGATATGGGCCGATGAAGGGTGACCAAGAGGACTACAGTGGCTTAGACCTGCCTCTTCCCTTGGCTTCAACTCCTGTCCTAAAAGAAGAGGGCTTCCTGTGCCTCTGTCAAAAGTCAGGAAGATTCTGGGAGAGTCGGTTACAGCACGTCACTCAAGGCCCCCGTGCAGCCGCCTGTGACTGCAGGAGATGGGTTGGAGCTGACCTCCCTTCTTCAGGGGCCAGCCTGTATTTGCAGAACTGTAGTTTGCAAAGTTAGTTCTTGAGCAGAGAATAAACAGCTTGCATATTCAGTTCCCTTTGGGTGGGGTATGGTCATGTAGCCCTCTGTCTGTCCCCGCAGGAGTTCTCCTGGAGGGGCAGGATTTCTGGTGTGGATGTGGGTCACTAGCCCAGGGAGTCCTGGCTGTGTGACCTCAAACCAGTTCCGTCTGTGGCACCTGTATCTCCTTCTAACTTGAGCATTTTTACTTTTTTCTTATGCTAAGAGTGTTGCAACTCAGACCGGCTCGTCATCCATGACCCAGGCTCTTCCCAGTCTAACCTCACATCCACCACCTCTTTCTGGTTCCCTATAAAAACTTCCTATGATTGTCCTAAATTTTCCAGCCCCAGATATCTTACACGCTTTTGCAGAGAGGAGGAAGGTTGTCGTCACCTTTCTGAGCTTGGCCCGCTGTCATGCCCACCTGTCCAGGCTGTCCCTTCAGCCTGCCCTCCCTCCAGGAGAGAATTCATACACCACTTGCTTGGCATGGCAGGTCTGCACACGGCAGATCTCCAGCATGAGTTGGGTCCCTTGGGTCACCAAGACCTTGTTCAGTAGGGACCTGATGGGAAGCAGAGCTCTCCAAGTGGGCTGGTGAAAAGACTTTCACGGCGGGCGTTTATAGAGGCAGGGGCAGGTGACAGGAGCACAGGGAGCTGGTGCAGTGTGCCCTGAGCCCAGCGCAGTGGGGCTGTCATTGCTGGTCTAGCAGGCAAGGGGAAGTAGTGTCCTGGAGCTGCATGATGGGGAGAAGCAGCTGCATAGTGAGCCAGGACTGCTTCTCCTGAGTGACTGAAACAGAGAAGGGAGTGAAGATCTCCGCCTCTCCCCTGCCTTCAAGTCTTCTGCCAGTGTCTCCTGTTGGTGCCATGCAGTTCGAAGTCCCGGGTCCTGAGTGATACTCACAGAGATCAGCCTACCAAGCCTGAAGCAGGGTGTGGAGTAAACAGGCAGTGACCAAAACCCCTCCACCGTGCCTGTGTCCCTGCAGAACTCAGCCAAGCAGCCAGGCTTGTGGTCTCTGTAAGGAGGGGACCCAGTGTGGCAGCTCCAGCTCCATCCACATTCTGCCTGGCTCTTTGAAATACCCCAGTGTGGCTGTTGTCCCGTGTGCCCGTTTTCCATCATTTGGTTGTTTGGGATTGGCCCTTTAAGGAGCTAACAGACTCACGATGTGGGGCCCTAAATGGGCCAGTTTCTTTGTTGCTTCTGTTGCCAGATGTTCACCCAGGCCCTAGTGGGGTTCTCCTTTGGAAATACCGACATGACCAAGTCTCTGCCATTTTACTGGAGGCTTGGGGAGATAGATAGCCATAGAGCTGCATAGAACAACTGGGGAAGGGTGGACTCCTGCCTGCCCCTCTGCTTCCAGGAGCTGGGCAGGGCTCCTTCCCACATGATGTGGTCTGAGCTGGGGATTCTCTCCCACTTGCTGGTATAATTGCCTCCCTTAAAAGACATTTAAGTCATTGTGCCCCTGGAATCTCAGGTCATGATCTTTCTCTCTCTAGCAGGTGCCTGTAGCCTCCAAGCTTGGGAAGAGTGACCAGGATAGGCCCTGTGGGGCTCACTCAGGGGAGAGCATTAAGCTAAGGCTGCTGGTCCCGAAGGCTGAGTGCTGGGTCTGTTGGGGACCCGCTTCCCGAGGCTCTGCCTCTTCCTCCTGCCACCTGTGTAGCACGGGCTGATCTCTTTTTTTTTTTTTCCCTGTGAAGTGAAGATGTCATCTCCTGGGTCTCATTTGACTCTCACCTTCCCTAAGTCTCCTCCAAATGTTCTGAAAGCAGGGATAGGAGAGCTCGCCACTGCTCTCTCCCTGGCTCCTCCTCCTTTCTCAGCCTTTCATCTTGTGGACACTGTGTTCAGACTGCACGATGAAGGGGTCTGAGCCTTCCTGCCCCTTGAGGATATTTTTGTGAGCATTTGCTGATCTTTTGGAAGCAAGCCCTTTTAATGATGTTTTAGTAGGACCTATTTCCAGAAAGTTCAGCCAGCTCCCGCATCTCACCTCACTCAAGGACAGTGTTTTTATGAACCGCAAATTCATATGTGGCTGCCAGGGTGTGCATGGGGGATCTGGAGTCAGGCTGATCTTGGGTGATCTTGGTTTGCATCCTGCCTGTGACCTTGGCCCTTGGGCCAGCCACTGTGTTTCAGGCTAGTCTGTCACAAAGCTCGCATCAGCTGTGTTCCTCATCCTTGCCCCATCATCACCCTGGAGGTGTTTGTGAGGACCAGATGATGGGCACGGGAAGAGGTACAGCAGGCAGTTAGTACAAAGTGAGATGCTCTGTGAGATGCACTGGCCTGTGTTGTGCAGTCCCCAGTGGTACCAGCTCTGGAAGCTCAGGAAGCATTCCCAGCAAGGCCCATTTTTAGCCCCACTGCGTCATGCTCCAAAAATGCTTGCATGAAGTTTATTTAACTTTAAGTGGGGCAAATTCTGAAATGGGTTGTTTATTGTTCAAGTTGAATTTTTAATTTCTCATAAATTCCTCACAAATTGCTATAGTACATTTATATTTATTGAGTCTGTCAGGGTTGTTTATGGCACTGAAGCCTGGTCTCTCTGTGTTTGTGGGCTGTTGCCAGGGTGACACTGGGGTCTGATGCTGAAGGAGTGTCTGTGCTCTGAGACCACGTGCAGGGGTCTAGAATGGACTCAGAGCTGTGACTGTGGCCCCATGAGCCAGCCGTGGGGACACTGAGATCAAAACAGGTACACATGAGTGACTGGCTGAGGTTAACTTGCGAGGAAGTGGGGGTTCTGGTGATTCCACGTGGGCAAATCTGTGGGAAACAGTAAGTTCTCTCTCTTCTATTAAAGAGGAGTGATTCCGTCTTGGATTCTAGCCCATTCTAGATAGCCATTTTTGAACACACTAAGTTATAGAAAATGCCTGCTTGTTTCCAACCCTGGGAACCCAGCTATAAACCAAAGATAGCTTATCATGGGCTAAGGATTTTCAGTTCTCCACATTCCCCTCTCCTGTGCTCTCCCTTCTCCTCAGCAATCCCTTAGATTTTCCTTGTCCTGTCTGAGTCAGCCAATCGGGGGTCGATTGTTAACCAACGAATGGGAAAGAGGTCAACTGCCCTTCTTGGGGACAACCCTCCTGTGTCTGTCTACATAACTGCTACCTGATTGCTGGAGTGGGACTGTTCTCTTTTGCGAAAGTAAAAGCCTTATCAGATTTCTCAATGCCTGAGTGCTGTATTCTCTGCACTGACAAACTGAGTCTGAGGGCTGATTTCTCATAAGGCTGGCGTGTAGCTTGACCCATGTCCACGAAAGAAGTTTAGGGCATGCTGGGAAGGAAGATAATAGAGTGAGGCTGGGATGGTAAATCGTGGGGGTCTTGGCACAAGAAGCTGATTTCATGCCCTTGCCTTTTGTGTCCTTTCTTACCCCACCTGCCTTTCTTCACTTATCCTGCGTTTCCCCTGATGACTGTGGACCCTGGTGGTCTTACCTGTTGTCTCTGAAGCCCAGCTGTCCCGTCCACTCCTCAGCATCAGTCTGGACTCCTCCGACCATCGGAACCACAGATCACTAGGAGATTTTTAAAAAATAAAATTCATTTTTTTAGAGTAAGTTTTGGTACACAGCAAGGTTGAGGAGAAGGTACTGCAGTTCCTGGGTCACCCCGCCCCCATCATGCTTGGACCCCTATTGTTAGCATCCCCTATCAGAGTGGCACATTGTTACCATTGACCCGCCCACGTGAATACCTTGCCATCATGTGAAGTCTGCAGTTTTTTATGTCAGGCTTCCCTATGGCCTTGTCCATTTGTACACTTGGACAACTGTGTAGTGACATACATCCACCCTGGCGGTCTCTCACTGCCCTTGGAATCCTCTGTGCCCCACTTACTCTTTTTAAATATTCTTTTAAAGAAGTGTTTATGGAGGCCAGATGTAGCTTCACAGTAGGGCACTTGCCTAGTGTGCATAAGACCCCCTGGTCTGATCCCTGACATAGCTAATGAACAAACAACACACTGACCAATGAAATGCAGATTTCTGGGGCGGATCCTGAACATGGGGAGCCGTAGAGTTGCCAGGTGATTCTGATTGCAGTGCAGCTGGAGAGTCTGTGGTGATTGGAGGCCTGACTCTGAACTGTGCTTGGCCCCACTCTGAGTCTTTAGACTAGCACGTGTGAGGGGCCGATTCCCAGGTGACACAGATGTACCTGTCTCAGTGCCTTCCTCCTAGTACCTCCTAGGACCACTGCTGTGAAACAGTGTTGGAGAAAGATGATGTGGGGCCCAGTGGCTTTCAAGTCCTCAGGGTGTCTGGGAGCTTATGTTCTTTGCTCTTAGGACTAAAACCTGATATGGGAGATTTCACAGGCCATTTCCTGTACCACCAGCCCCTTGGCAACCTGGTTTCTGGGGAGAGCCGTGGTGTTACTGTAGTGAATGATGCATTATAGTGAATGTACAGTCAGCCAGGAGGTCAGGTGAGACTTAGGGGTGGGTTTCCAGCCCATTTCCTCCCTCTCAGGCAGTCTCTGACCCCACCAGAGTCCCTTGGTCCTCCCACCAGGACAGAGTCTCAGATGAAGGACAACCTAAACCAGTGCCCTCTCCTGCTCTGGTGTCATCCAGGGCCTAATTTGGAAGCTTGGGCTTTCTACAGAACCCAGGGGCTGGTGAACCTTGTGATGGGAGAAGCCCGTTCTTCAGCACAGGCTGCTCTGGGGCCCTGGCATCTGTCATGAAAAGCCTTGATCAGAACCAAGCCTGCTCTGCTTGGCTTCCTAGGAGCCCAGCTATAAAATCAATGTAAATATAGCTAACATTTGGGAGTGGTTTATAAAGCACTTGAAAAAAAAAATCCCTCCTATAAACCTAAAGCAGTGTTATAAGATGCAAGGATGATGAATTATCTAACCTTTTGGCTGTGGAAATTGAAATTCAGAAAGGTTAGCTAACATGCCCCAGGTCACAGCGCTCTAACTGGGTAGACTAGAGCTTGCACCAGGGCCCTGTGCTTTTCCTGCCAGCTTTTCCTCATGACACCCCTTGCTGGGGTGCAGACTCTTCTCAGGCATGCACCTGGCCACAGAAAAGGGGATGGGCTGGCGCTGTCTGGAGTGGAGTGCATTAGGATTTTGTACAACATACTGTTTGGATAGGCAGTGGTTTTTGACATGTCTCTGCCCAAAGGTGTAGAAGCCACCATCCCCAGTGGTGGCAGTGACAGGGATTGGGGGTTGCTTAGTTTTCTGGCAGACAGGAAAATTGTGCTGAGGAATAAATAGTAGGTACAGGTGGTTCTGGGGTCTTTGAGTTAGGGTTGGCAGCAAGGGACAGAGCACTGGTTTCGGTCTTGGCTCAGCAAGGCACCTACGGGTTCCTTGAGGGGAGTCTGCTTTGAGAGAGGATGGATTTTTTTAAATTTAATTTTATTTTTTTTTAGGTTTTTTTTTTTTAAGGTTTTTTTGAGACAGGGTCTCGCTTTTGTGGTTCAAGCTGGCCCCGAGCTCAGCCTCAAACTCACATCACAATCCTCCTGCCTCTGCCTCCCGAGTGCTGGGATTACAGGCGTGAGCCACCACGCCTGGCACTGTGGTATGTGGTACTGGTTGCTGCTGGGTTGAGTCTCCACACCCAGTATTGTTATGTGGTTACCGGGGAATCGAACCCGGGCCCTTGCGCTTGCAAGACAGG
>PVIR01015412.1:0-38226 GCA_004026965.1 Petromus typicus
TCAAGGTCTCAGGAAATTTTGTTTAACTGTGACTCTAACATGGGAGGAGACCACACGTGAGACTGGATGTGCAGAAACTCCATCTCTTTGTGAAAGGCCGGACAGTGTTCTCTGGTCAGGTCTTCTTGCTAGGTAATTACTACTTCTTAAAGAACACAATTCAGTATGTTATTGACCCCTTTGGATTAAAGCTAGAACATAGAGTTAAACACCCTTCCCAGAGCACTTCAGGTGCTGTTACTAAAAAATAAGATTATCATTTCAGATATAGTATGGGCTGTTTTCCCTCAAATTGTGGCACCTAACTTACTGTACAGGGCTGACCCTGAAACAACTTAATGAAATCTTAGGGCATTTTCCCTATTTTCCTATGACATTAGGCATCAGCCTTTCAATTTTCTCCAGCATGTTTGAATTCCTCCAGTTATGAGCTCTGCATGTATTTGCCCACTGCTGCTCAGTAAGCACCCCTTTTTGAAGCTTACTGGAGTTTAAGTTATTCCCCTGAGCTCTGCATTTCTCCTGTAAGTACAGAACTGCTTTGTATCAAAAAAAGTATTTTATTTTACATGTTTCCTTAATTAGTGTAAGAACAGCTCAAAAACATATTGCAAACATGAGCACCAGTTTGGTCTCACCTGTGTGACGCCCAGACAAACATCAAATGGAGTGGATACTGCCCTGGACCAAGTTATGACCTTCCCAGGTGCTTCAGTGGTAGCCATGTATAGAAAGTGAAATGTCTCATTTACTCTGGACTTGACAGGCTTTCCGGCAGCCACCAGCTCCCATTCTGAGGACCGAACCCAGGGCCTCTGCGCCGAGCGGTATCCCCAGCTGTTCTTAAATTCTGAGGCAAGGTCTCTCTAAGTCACCAGGGTACCCAGATTCCTCCCTCAGCTGTGCAGTATACTAGGATTTAGGGAACGAGACACCACGGCCAGCCCAGAAATAGTATTTGATCTCTTTTCCATTCATTGGTAAACAGTCACTTTTATATTATAATGGAAATTAATACCTATCTGTGAAAATTCTCATCCTCAAAGCCAAAATCTACAAATCAACTATACCTGGATATGGAATGCCAGAAAATGATAAGCAAACTCATGTCATATTCACTTTGGAAGATCAACCTGTTTATTTTTTCTAGGAAAGATAGTCCACTTTAGTAAGAGTCACTTTTTGCTTTGGACTCGGTTTTGTATAAAGCGTAGAGCAAACTCAAACGCTCCAAATGACCATATTTGAAGGAAAAAACTGGTAACGGGTTCTGGTAGAAGACACTTCTGAAAGGTCATTAGGAAAGACAACTAACACAGCAGAGCAGCTACACATTTCAAACGTGCTGATGGTCCTCAGAGTGCTGAATGCTAATCAATTCCCTTCTCTACTGGCAGTTACCGATATTTTAAGAACACTGAAAATAGAATTTGATTCATAATACATTTCAATTTACATAAAACTCTAGGAAAATATATGAGGAACAATTGAAGTCTTTCTTCCAGAACAGAAAAGTTTCTAAACTGCAGGATAAGATGGTACAAATGCTTTTTGAAGACCCATTTTCGACGTCTATGGTCATGCACAAAAATTTACACACACGTACCACGGAATTAATCAACTAAATCAGGAAAAAAATTTATAAAAGTAGTAGATTAAAAAAAAGACAGGAAGTGGACAGAGGAACAAAAGGCCACTGGAGTATGAATATTAAACCTTTGATATCACTGAAAAGTTCAGATTTTGGTTAGCCACAGGGAACAAAAATTTAAATTAAAAGTATTTTTAAAACCTTTACTAAGATGAACTAGGCAACTTCAAATGCAGTCTTCAAACAGTGGAGGAGCCTAAGTCCAGACAGAAAGAAAAGGCGGCATTACAGTTTTAAATTCCAATAAAGGCTCTCAAGGCAGAATTCTATTCTAAGACAATTTACGGGAGGGGGGAAGGACCACGAACCAAGATCAAACGCACGATTGTTTTTCCTCCTCATTTACAGCTTAAAAGCTTCTTGGCAGCGCCAGTAATCTGTCAGAAATGGTGAAAAATTGTGCTTAATAGATAATTTTAAGACTTTACTCAAAAGATGTTAATAAATATACTGGAGCTGGACGTGGAAGCGGCACCAGCAGCTCGAGGAGCCCAATGTTCTCCTTTTTCTGTCACCTGCTATAAATCTAAAAATGTCATCACTCTGCCTGCATGTTTCTTGCCTCTAAAATAAGCAAGAAGCTGTGAAAATGTTCCAAGTTTCCAGCCCTCAAAGAAGAGAACAGAGAACTCACAAAGTATGATGGCTTCAGCTGCTTCCATCCAAGGCAGCTTGCTTCTACATTTTTAAACATTTTGTGCTGGATAATGGAAATATGGCTAGCTTTTTAAATCCTCGTCAAGGGTTGCGAAGGTCTTCAAAGACTCTGTATCTGATCACACATGGCTGACCCAGAATCTGGGTTTCATTTGCAAGAGGTTCTCCCGTGGGAGCAGCCAGCTGATGAGGGAGGCCAGGAGTTCCCAGGAGCCACCGCAGACGGCAGGGGGCAGACTGCAGCCGTGGCAAGGCCGGGTAGGAAGCAAAGAGCCGACGGCTCTCCTGGCAAGAGGACTGGGCAGGGAAGCATGTGCAGTCACGGGACTGAGCTGGCCAGGCTCTCCAGAAAGCAGTGCCCCAGGCAGGTAGGTCCGCTGCCCAGCTAAGACTGCAGCAGTGGAAACATCCCAGCATGTTTATACACACTCTCTTCTAAATGACAAAGGCCAGCAATGCACTATAGTTAGAGAACACGGTGCTTATTCCAGTTCATAGCACCCAAGAGAGATCTCAAAAGAAAGCTTCTTCAGTCCGGTCACTGAGTTACAGGAGTAAAAGCTTTCCTAAGGATACATCACTCTTCTGAACTTCAAGGATCCTGCTGCTTCTAAACCAAACAGTCTATTCTGCAGGGTAGCTTTTATGAGGAGAGGCTTTCATAGGGTTTGTCTTTGATAAAGTAAAACCACAGAACATATTCCTTCCTCATTATTGCTTCTGGTAATTTTTCTTTATTTGTCAGCTATAAATAACGTACCTTTTCCACACCCAGAAAGTAAAACCATGAGATATGACCCAGAATCCCCACAGTGTTAAGAACCCAAACGCAATTGCTCTCTCCATTTCAAAGCTGACTTTGACAAAAAGTAATAAAGGCCTAACTGGTGTTACATAGCTGCAGTGGAAACCACCTCTTTGCAACACACTCAAGTACTGTGGAGTTCTGTTTTGGGCTGTGTGTGCGTGTGAGTGGGCATGCACGGGGGCTGCTGGACTATGTTCTGATTTCATTTACACTGCGTTGACAGCTACAGTTTGCCTTAATAACAGCAACCTTCAAGGTCACAAATGAATACAGTAAAATGTGATGAGTTCTCAGAAGATAAATTCTAGAAATAGATGACTAGATCCAAATCTCATATCTAAAGAGGATTCTTGTGCAATTCACCTGCATACTTAGCCTCAGTTTTCTTAATAAGGACAGCAATGATTTGCAAGGTTCTCAAGTAAAATATTCTCCATGAAGCGCTTAAACAGAGCCAAGAAAATAGCAAGGGGGTAAGCCCGGGTAGCTATTACTAAAATAATTCTAAGATATACATACTTCACCACACAAAACCCCTCCTTAGATTTGAAGTTCCTTTAAAATAATTTGTTTTTTAAGTTTATAGCACCAGAGGGTAAGAATAAGGAAAAAATAGCATTGCACTGAAAGCCCGTGATCAAAATGAAACGCTGCACACAGGACCCAGGACTCAGACTGGTGCAAGACAGGTACCGGCTGCCCATCACCCCGACTGCACCACTTAGGCAGCATTTCTGCCAGCCTCCAGGGAGGGGCGAGGGGTTCGCTCCTTCCACGGCTGCAAGCTCGCTGAACGTATGTTTTGTGGGGCAGGGAGTGTGGGCGGACAAGTGTGCCTGCGCATATCCCTGCCACTCTCGGTGACATGCACAAAGAAGCTGTGGCGAGAGTCTGGAGGAGACAGGTTGTCCATCAAAAGCACACAAAGCAGGATACTTTCTGTCCATCTGTTACATGCAAAACTGAGAAGCTGCGCTTCATTCTGAGGATCGCACTTTTAAATGAGAAATGAGCAAGCTGGAATGTGTTTGGAGGTGAGAGACAAGGAAGGGGGAAGGACCTCAGCTATGAAGATGTACAACAGTTCCAGGAGATGTGGGCGCTGGGCCTGGGGGGCCGGACACGCCACCTGGCAGCTGTCTTTAAGCCAAGTAAAGCTCATGTGTGGGAAAGAGAAGAGGGGGTTCTGTAACGCCAAGAAACAGAAAGAGGAGCATTCAAACGGAAGTAAAACTGCGATCTGTTTGGATCTCTGCACTCAGGAAGCCCCAGAGACGAGACGGGTTTCCATTCATGGATGTATTTAAGCAGCACATCTCAGGCACTGCCGCTGTGCCTGCCACCGATCTGAGCTTCAGCGATATGACACTCACTATGACAAACGGGCTCACCGTTGTAGACTATGCCAACGTATTTAAGCAAAATGAGTAACAATCACAATCTGACCAGGGCTTCTGGACACGTAAAGTCAAGATGACATTGCCCAGCTTCCCTAATAGCTAGCTGCCCTTGCACAAGTGGCTAAAGGCCAAGTGAGAGGAGCAGCACACAGTCCTACACTCCAGCCGGGAGTGCAGAGGTGACGGTGGGAGTGGGGTTCCCTCTTCTGATCGTGGCACACCAACGGGCGGCAGAACAAGATGGGCAGAGTCTCGGTCTCCAGCAAGTCCCCATATCAGCTTCACAGTGCGTGGTGCAGATGGCTGTATCAGAGCTAAATCCATGTGGTTGAAGCCAGTGTTACTGGAGTCCACACACACACACAACAGCAGAATCAGTATTTAAAAATCCATGTGTGGGAAGCAAATGCAAGAATATAACCCAGTCTGCAGACTATGTATCTCCTGGGGCTTTCTGAAAGGCGGTGTTGGTGACCCGAATTCACAGGCACATGCTTTACGTACAGATTGAGAACCTAACTCGTCAAGCAGCATGCTTGTTCCAATACCCTTGCCGTCACTCTTTTGCGGGTATAGAACTTAGATGCACCCCCTCCCACTGAGACCCTAAACACCCAGTAGAACATGCTCGATGTCCTCACAAAGCAGCGCAATTACAACTCATCTCTGAGCCCATGAAATATTCAGGCACAAAAACACAGGTGCAAGAGTGAAAGCCTGAGCCTGCTCGACCCCCGTGTGGCTCCTCGCAGAGGAAATTCACTCTCCCTGGGCTTGATGGCACCGAGAGCTAATGGGGTGAATTTCTGCAGTGGAGATTATTTTCAAACTAGCTGATCTACTGATTATATGTTTGATATAAATGCCAAAGACTGGTATCACTGAGGAGACAAGGGGGAAATCAATTAGATTATCTTGTCATTTCCTATGGCTACTGGTGTGATAGAGAGTCTTAAAAACATTCTAGAAAATGTAGAAAAACAACAGGAATAAAAGCACAGCTGCAAGCCAGAGGGACAACTTAGTGTTGGAGAACCTGCCCAGCATGTGTGAGGCCCCGGGTTCTATCCTCAGAACTGCTACAGTATAAAAACAACAAAAACAACAACTCAACACACGTGATATTTCCCAGGATCAATATGAATCTACTTTCATGATCTTAACAAAAGCTTACTGCTTCCAATTAAACAAAAGGCAGTGACATGGTAACAATCATGGAAAGTATTATTGATAGCCAACATTTCTAGGAGGAGTTACACTTGCTAGAACTTCTATGCCTCATATACTTTGTGCAGAATCTCACTTTATCCCGTTATGAATATTACTATAGCTATTTTTCAGTCATTTATTCATATTTCATGAAGACCTATCAGATACCAAGTATAATTAGCAAGGAAAGTCTCTGTCTTGAAAGATGTACATCTGAACTGCAGAAGGCATGACCTCATATCCGAGCAATATTATTACAATCAAGTTTGCAGGATTTTCATTACTGGTATTTTTTTTTTTCCAATGAAGATGGAGAGAACCACTCCATGCAGATCCAAACTCCAACATTTCCTCCTGTTGTACACCTCCTCTGTTTTACGTATGTGTGCTTCCAGGACCCTAGTTACATGATGACCACAGCAGCCACACTCAAATTCTCAGCCACGTGTGTGAGCTTCCTAAATAGCAGCTTCTCAGATGACAAACACAGCCATTTTGGACTTGTAATTCTTTAGGTAAAAGTAAAGTAATCAGTGATGGTGGTGGGTTCTTTGCTTTCTTCTTGCTAGTGTCAGTCAGGATCAGTCTTCCTGTGGGTCGTATGAGACAAGGAAGAGAATATGAGTTTTGAGAAAATCCACATGGAAGAGACAATCAGGACCATAGAAACAGCCAGAGAAATCTCTTTTCTGACTATGTGACCACAGTTTGTGTGTTGACGTTTACATGTTCTGGAGACGAAAGATGTGAGTTCTAAACCTCTCTCTTCTCCTTACTGTGCAATACTTCTAAGACATCTTCTCATGACACCTCTGGTTGCATTTCCCTGGGCTATAAAGTGAGAATGTAACACTGTAATGTTGATTTGAAGACTACCTATGATCATGCAAATGAAATCAAGAAAACAGTACCTTTCTTGCACAAGTTAAGAACTCACCAAAGCAAAGTATTAGATGTTTCTAACATCTGACTCTTTTAAAGGCTAGTGCCAAAGGCATTTGGTCAGCTCATGCAGAGAAGCTTATAATATATTTATATACTCCTATATCTTACTCTTAGCTAAGACGCCTGAGGCTGCCAGAAATAATCACACTATTTGGGATCCTGTGTTTATGCAACAGAAGTGAAATGGAATTTTATGGTCTGCTGTGTTAAACATGGATACACACAGTGGGATAATTCCATGCAGCGCTATGTGACAAGAATCTATGCAAGAGCCAGTCCAAAGAAGTATCTCTGGCCTATCAGCAGGCAGAAGTTAGACCCTCTTCAGCAGACCTCCGGTCACACACACTTACTGGGAGACATTTAGTTCAACTACAGACTAAATCTGATCTTATTCATTTGAAAAATGCAAACAGATGTTGGTAAAGGAAAATATTTTTCATACACACAAACATGTTTTAAATAGCGAAAAAGGTAAAAATAAACAGCGAATAATTGCTGTATTTGGAGTTCAAAAGAAAGGAAAACAACATAGAAGAGGAAAGCTTCCCTCAGAACGCTACAGAACTTAAGGCCCAAATATTCCTCCCTGGACCTAAGAGTAAGAACATCAAGCTGTCATCAAGCATGAGAATTTATGATACTATCCAGCCGCTCCTCACAGGGACAGCCCTTAATGCATGATAATAGGATCATTCCTTCTGAATAATCTACTGACAATGTTTTTTCTTTGAATTACTTTTCTTTCTTTTCAGAGGGGAAATTCACAAGCACTTACTTCAGTGTTAGTTTGACACAACTCAAAACCACATAATCACAGTGCCTCACAAAATGTCTTCTCTAGACTGAGGACAAGAAGACAGGCCTGGTCAGGGGGGAGCCAGAGGATGTCAGAGCTTGGCTTGTCATCAAGCAATGACCCCAAAGAGGCTCTGAAGACAGCATGAGAGACACTCTCCCACAATCTACCAAGATAGCAACCCTGAAAAGACTGAAGCTATATGAACATCTCAGAGTCTAAAACAAAATGGAGTAACAATCTGTGTTAATAAATTCTATTTATCAATATCTTCAAAGGATAAGTTTTACAAAAATGTCTACTCCTTTAAACAATAAAATTATAATTATTTTGATAATGCTGCATGAACACTGATTTGTTCAGTCAACAGATGTTTACTGAGCATTCAATACATAAGTACAGCATATAGCAATGACTGAGAGAAGATTTCTTGCTCAAAGAAGTCATATTCATGAGGAAAGACGTATGAAAATACAATTCTGAAGTAGCTAAGAAACTGAGCAAAAGCAGCAGGAGTTAGTCACAATGGGAATGGAATTTCGACAGCAGCGTTGTACAGGAGAATGAGCTCAACATCACAAAAGCCTTCTGGGGCCTTCCAGAAACTTCCGGATCTTTCCAAGCACAGGGAACAAAAAGGCAGAGGAGAACCAAGCACCAGGGCACCACAGTGCAAGTGGCTGGGCCACGTGACGAGAGGCCAGATGAGGAGGACCGAGCTGGGAAGGCCCCGGGAGCCACATTTCGTAGCCCTCCGGGCAAGACGAAAGCTCAAGTCCTTTTAGGCCATGAATGACAAGCCACACTGCCTTCTTCCCAAATTCTCTTTGTACTGGTTTCACAGTTCCACCACAGTAGCATTTCTTTAACTCTGACTGGACTTTAGAAACACCCTGAAATCATACAGCGATACCTGGTTTCACATAAAAGGACTGTGGGCCGCTAAGCACTCTGGGCTTTGGGGCCTTGTGGTTTCCACACAACCTTCAGTGTTCTCAGTCCTTTATTGCTTGGAATCTGTCTCTAACAGGCTGGGGAACAAAACCATCATTCACAGCATGTCAAAGTCACAGGCAACGCATCAGAGCCTTCTGACGCCCCAAAAAGGAACTGAAGAAACTAGTCTTGTCCTGTGACCTCCTGGTGCAACCAGAAAGAAGAGGGAACCTCAAGAGTAACCCCCAAAAGTCACTGACATCCTTCTACTAGAATGTGTTAGGGACTGACTTTTTAGTAACCCTGCCTCAAAAACGCCACTGAAGGTAAAAAGTCACCCAAAATACCAAACAACAAAAACAAAAACTGCACGAACGGGAGTTTTCTATGTTCTCATCCTCATAAAAACCTGCACATCTGACACAGGCAAGATGGCTGTCAGCATCAAATGTGTATGTATGACTGTATTTATAGACACAGTGTAGGTAGTTCCATCTTTATCTCTCTATAAATATGATGCTTGCAATTGTCAACCAGATCGTGGAGAACTCAAAAGCAATTTGTAGAAGTGAAACAATACATCAAATTCTGGGTTATTCTGTCATTAATTATGTCAATATCCAAGCACTCAGGACAAGAAAGGACATTGCCAGTAACTTTAATTTCCACCTGATGTTTCCTTGCTAACAATTCACGGCCCTTTATGTAGTCTCAATTGCTACCCATGACTCTGTTCCTCTGAGAAAGAGAAGATAAAGAAAATAAAAATCAACAAGGTTCAACTGCATGAACACTTCAAGGTCCCTCAAGGTTAAGAGTAGTGTTGCTGCGAAGTCCCGAGAGCAGCTCCCACCCCTCAGTTGTTGGAGTCCACATGGTGGGACCCGCGAAGGAAAGGCTGACTCCAACTCCGAACCTGACCTTACCCAAGTGTTTCCTAAATAAGCGGGGGTGTGTTTTTCAAATGTATCCTCCTTAATCTCATGTCTCAAATGAAAAGAGTTTAACTACTTAATTCATCTTTTGGGCAATGCTCCATGATGAAAGACTAACATCCAAAGGACAATTTGGCTCAATTACCAGGCTTTTCTCAAAGGAAGCCCATCAGGAGAAAGCATACGGGCCCAGAGTGGGCTATTCCTTTTACAATTACAAGGTTGCGTTCCAGCATAGGAAAGGAACCTCAGGAGCAAATGTGCGTCATTTGAAAATCACTGGATTCAAGCGGAACACCATATCTGCAATGCTGTAAAAGCCATGCAAGTTTTAACATTTTAATCTAATACTTAAGCAAGCTAGAATTTGAGAACGCCAAGTAACAGCCAGCTCTCATTCCTGAGTATGGATCATTTCTAGAAAATGACCACTTATTATTTTAAAAACAAGGCCTTCTGCTTGTGAAAACAGACTGATCCATTTTTAATGGGAATCTGGTACATTTCACGTCAGGTTAAAAAAATGAACGAAATACTCCATGCTGCTTAAGCCACTCCCAGTCTTTCTGCCGGGGCTGAACATTCCACTGCCGGGTGACTGTCCTGCATCCTGCGTGACCCGAAATGGCAGCCCTGGCCTTTTCCCTTTAATGTCACATCTCTCCTGTCATGATGACCACAAATATCTCCACATATTACCAGATGTCCCCCCGGACAGAGGAAAGAATAGTCACCCTAATGAGAATCACTGCGCCTACAACCAATCAGTTTGCAGTGGAATAACATGTTATTACACATAGAAACCATTACCATGTATTTGATATCTTTATATAAACATATTAAAACCTGCAAGAAATAAAATCACTTTCAAACACTCTCTCTCCAACATCCTAGGAAATTAAAACTTTTTGTTTTGTTTTGTTTGTTTGTTTGTTTTTGAGACAGCGTTTCACTTTGCACTTCAGGCTGGCCCTCAGCTCACGATGTACCCAGGTGAGCCTGGAACTCACAGCAGTCCTCTGCCTCTGCCTCGCAAGTGCTGGGATTACAGGTGTGAACCATCATGCTCGGAATTGAGGTATGTGGTACTGAATGCTGGTGGGTGTGAGTCACCACACCCAGCATCATCACATATGGTTCTCGAGGATCAAATCCGGGTCCTTGAGCTTGCAAGGCAGGCGCCAGAACCACTGAGCTAAGTCCTTGGGCCGGAAATTAAAACTTTAAAATAAAAGTAAACACTGAATTTAAAACCCACAAAGAGTAATTAGTGTCTAAAGCCAGAGTCATAGTATCACAGAACAGTTTCCTATAATTTAAAGCTTCCCAAACTTTAGTAACTTATTCTAGAAAGTGTTGACCCCATTCACGAAGGATGGATAAATTCTCTGCTCAGGCAATGTGTCAATTGGTATGATTTTTCTCTCAGTAAATTCTTCTAATTTGATCTTCCAAAAAAAAAAAAAATAAGGGATTTTAAAAAAATAGACTAGGAGGCAAAATAACAATTTTAATTTGGAAAATGTGGTTTTCGCGCCATACCCTTGAGATGGGAAACTGCGACAGATGTGTTGCATCTAGCAAGGGGGCTGCCTTAGTCTGCAGGAGAGCGTGGGCAGGCTGTTTCACATGCCCCTGGCTACTTGGGCACAGTCTGGTATCTGGGAGAAAGTAGAGGGGCAACCAGAGGGGCAGCATGTGAGCCACTAGAGGGAGCTCGGCGCCACTGTCTGTGTAGGCCTCCACTGACGAACGCAGTCGCTTAACCCCAGCCTCAGACTCCAAACAGCACAAGAAGGATGGTGTGTGATCTATCATGTGGTTAATTTATCTTCCTCCATGACATCACGGAAAACTAACTGTCGTCGGAGGCAATGCGAGGCTGGCACAGGAGGCCCTGGAGTTACGGAAGGCGGCCGGGCACCGCGCAGCCTTTCCCGCCACTCCACGAGCCTCGGTGGAGCACAGGAGCCCCACACAGAGACAGAGAGCAGCCAAGTCCGCCAAACAAACAAGGACGAAATCTTCACAGAGCCATTTCATTTCCAGTTTCTATTAAACATTAAACGAGTGTCCTTACAAGGAGAAGATAATCCGATTTACAAACCATAGAAATGACATAACTTTCAAGGCAGCTTCAATTTTATAACGCAAGAAAATCCTATAGCGAGCTTTAAACCTCACAGTCAAACCACACCAAATACAGCCCCAGGGTGATTTTGTCCTGGTCATGCTTAAAAGGCTGCATTCTGCGGACTCCCAGGGTTAGCAGCAAACCACAGCGAGTTCCCAATGAAATCATGCATTGCTCAGAAGCCAGCCGGCAAGGCCGCACAGATGAGGGACACGGCTTCTGGCCGACACTCGCAGCCAAGTTCATCCTGTTTCGACAGCACCGGATATTACCGTTCTCCGCACAGCCAAGTGGGACAGGGCCCAGCTGGCAGGGTGGCGGCCTCCACAGGCCTCTCCCAGTTGTTAGCTCACAACAGCAGAGCAGTTAATGAAGTTCCGAGGGACGCTAGAGGCCAGCCTCCGACTGGCTCTCAAAGGCGGCTGTAGGCTCAGGCCGCGAGTATCTATACCGGGAGACAGGCTCATTTCCACTTAGATGGCCACTGATTTCCAGAGAAGCCCTCCACGGTTTGAGCCAAATATACAGCTAGGGGAGGAGGTTTGCTTCGGGCTTTGGAAGCTAATGTGCCTGCTGATGGGAAAGATCAAATGAGCAAAACCAAAACAGAGGCGGAATCCTGCAACGGAACTTGCTTGACGGAGGAGCTTCCTGGAGACAGAAACAGAAGCCAAACACTGGACAGTTACGTGACAGAATGAATAACGGCAAATTATTTTCAAAATAAAGGCAAGAAATAGCATGCTGCTCCTGCAGACTGCAAATAGGGGTGAGAAGAATAATATTCACAAACTTAGTTTTCCAAGAACTTCGTGCAGTCTGTTCTTTTCATCTTTAGCCTAAGATGTGCAGGAGTCAAAAGGGAAAGAGATGAGTCTTCTAAAAACCTGTCTACCTTGAACACTAAACACAACAGTAAAAACATGCTATAATTTGGGCCTGACCTGAAATGTCAACAGAAACAGGGATTGTAATGGCATTGTAGGTGCGGAAGACAAGGCTGGGCCACTTACCAATCAACTGACTCCTGAAGTCTCAGTTCACCCCGAATTTCTGTAAAATGGCCTTCCTGCACTTGCTCAAATAGCACTGCTTGAACTTTAACTTGTTTGTGAATGTCCCAGCGACCTGACTCGAGTTCCGGGTATGTCTGAGGTTCCACAGTCCCACCATCAGCAGGAGACGCTAATGCTGCTCATGCTGCTAACCGCAGCACCACGCAGCACCAGGAGCTCAGGTCTAGGAGACCCTAAGCCATACCTGAAGCCTCTCTCAGCTGGAGGGGGCCGGGGGTGTTGTGTTTGTTTTGTGTAGCGAGAAAGTCTTGCTCTGTTGCCTGTCCAGAATGGTTTCAGGCTCATGAGCTTAGGTGATCCTCCTAACTCAGCCTCCCAAGCACCCAGGACTATAGGAATGCAACCCCCGTCTGATTACCTTTTTTCTTATTATTGAAACAACCTTGGATCTTACTGAAGTAGCAGTTGCTCAGTCCACGGGAGGACTCCAGACGGGGCCAAGACAGTCAGCAGGTGGCCCCACCCAGACCCTCTGTTCAGAAAGGGGATACAGGCCCAAGCGGAGCATCCCACCGCCTCTCCCACACTCCGGCCCACCTTTTGCTTCCCCTCTGGAGAATTTCTGGTCTAAGTGACTATGCTTTCCAGCTGTCTCCTGTGCTGGACAGTGAGATCCTCCGGGCCCTGCTGAGGACTACACGCCCATACTCAGCACAGGGTACACAGCAGATAGCGTAAGCTGTGAAAACAGTGATTAAGCTGAAACTGGTATCAAGATGTTTTTGGGTCTCTGTTCCCTTCTTTGGGTCTTCGATATAAAGCATTTAGAATGTGCTTAAAATGACAGTTCTTAATATAACCTCCTGCTATTAATAATAGTCTGCTTTTTAATCCTCTGTGAACTCTATTTCCTTCCTCCGTGTCTTCACGGTGGACAGAGTAGAGTTTCCAAATTTGGACCTGCGATATCCAGAAGCAGTTGATCCTGTGGCCTGGAAGTGCAGGTCAGCATCTGTATGTCCGCAACGCCGGACGGGCCAAGGAGGATGGGCAGCCTGACCTGCAGCCAACCTCAGCACACAATAGCAGGCAGCCTTTGTCAGCCCAAGTGGAAACATTAATTTCGAATACAGCAAGAAGAGGGAAAAGGAGGAGAGACACAAAGGCAGGCAAAGCCCAGCTCCACGCAGCAGAAGAGCTATGGCTGTGGATCTGCAGAGCTGTCGGTAACAGAGAGTAAGACAGCAATGACTACTGACTAGTGTTTTTCAGAGACAAAGAGTCCTAAAGAAAACTGTCAGTTAACATACTTTGTGCTAAACTAACTGATGGAGAAAGACAGGCACTGTAGTGGTACCTGGCTGGACCCTGACTGAAGACCTGGGGAGGTTGCTGGCCTTTCAGACTCAGTTTCCTATCTGTAAAATACACATACTATGATGGTACTTCCTGGCCTATTCCATCTTCAGTCTACACAGCAGTATCTAAGACTCCATCATGCAGACAAGGGAGAGCTTTATTTGGCTTCATGGTTCTGCAGGCTGCAGTGCAAGATTCCGCAGCCACACACAGCAAAAGCCCGGCCTGTTCTGCTCCGTCACGCATCCAGGCTGGCAGGTTGCGTGTCAAGGTTGGGAAGAGAAGTACAAGCAGAGGTGTGGGGCTCTCGGTGCCGCCACAGGGGACTCACTCACACCAGCTCTGGGAGGAACCCGTATTCAAACCAGCAACTCCCTCACACACTCAGGCGCACACGTGTTACACGGAACCTTCCGGAACGGAACGGTCCTCAGCTCCCCTCTCCTCTCCTTCCACCTTCCTGTCTCTTCTGTCCTTCTCTCCTCCCGCCCTCCACCTTTTCTTCTCCATCTCCTCTTTCTTTCCTCTATGTTATTCATCTGTCCTTGAAAAGATATTACAAGCCGTATACACACAGATCAGTTAACAACCTCCGGCAGTTCTAATAGGAAAAGCCTGCTTTAGGGGAAATCCTGCCAATTTCACAGGGTAAATAAAGAAATGCATAGGAGAACCAAAAATCACGTGTCTTTAAGTCTATTCCCAGACTTAAGTCTATTCTTCACTCAACACTGACTACTGCACAAGGCTGCTAACTGTACACCTATAGCACCAGGATCCATTTTGCAACACTTAGGGGAAATAGACACAAATAGGGAAGTACTAAAGTCATAACACAGGCTGAGCTGGTATATCAGCAGTAATTAATATATTTTAATCTCTAGGCAGCGGGAAACAAGAAGGTCTAATCGGAGCAGTGAGACTGTCCACACTTCTTGGCCAGCGGGATAATGCTGTACATGGCTTAAAGGAAGGGAAAGGACGGCAGCATGACAGAAGCAATGCAGACAGGCGCGGCGGCAGGCTACTCTGGGAGGACGACGTCGGAGCGGAGAACTACACCAAAGGAAAAGCAAGTTGTGTAGGTGCCCGGGTGGGGAGGCGGGAGGCAGCATCCTTCACACCAGAAACACGCAGCGCCAGGGCCTGCAGCACACAAGGCTTCGCTTGAGGTCACGCCAAGACCTGGCTCCTGTGAGCATTGGAGCCTCTGCCTTTCTGGCTCTTGAGGACCCTCTACTGCCGTCAGCTTTCTTCCCTTGCTTCCCCTCAGACAATACACCCTCTGGAAGGACTGAGGAGACTCCAGGCCAACACTTACCACAGCACTCGTGAAATGTTTGTTGAATGACTGAATAAACTTTTCATTGATGAATGCAAGGAAGTGAGCTCCCAATTTCCGAGGCTTATAAATTACGCTCTACCAGAGTCAAAGCCAACAAGGTGAGTGACTTCAGTAATGTTTTGCTGAGAAGCATTAGCAACAAGAATGTGACTAAAACTGGTGAGATCACAGTAGCCTGGTGAAGAATGGAACAAAGGATATATTTTACAATTTCCCTTACACTAAATCAAGGTCATGCTTGATACACTTCAAAACAGATCTATATGCTCAACACGGATACCAAGTAATGGCATGCATACAGCTGTTAAAACGTGGTTTAGTTAGACTTGGAATGCACAGAGACTTCTTATGATGATGTTATAGAAGGATGTTGTAAGTTCCTCACCTGCAGGTAGAAAACCTTGTACCTACTGCCACGGAAACATGGCTAACATCAAAAATACTTAATAACAAATGCCATCAAAGATGTGCAGCAAAGGAATTTATCTGTATTGCTGGTGGGACTCTAAACTAGTCCGATCACTATGGAAATCAGTATAGAGATCCCTAAAAAGAAACTAAAAATAGAAATTCCATTTGGGCCAACCATCTCCCTCCCAGGCATCGTCACACAAGAGTTCAAGACGTCAGATTACAGGGATACACGCAGACCCATGTTTTTAGCACCACAATTTATAACAGCCACATCCTGGAACTAAAGTGTGTGTCTATCACCAGATGAATGGAGAAGGAAAATTAGGGCATTTATACATAAGGGAATACTATGCTGCCACAAAATTAAACTACAGATATCTATAAGCAAATGCATACCACTTAAAAACATAATGGTGAGTGAAATAAGTCCAATACCAAGTGACACCATGCAAAATATCACTTAGTTCTCATATAGAAGCAAATCAAATATATATGCAAAACTATACGAGAAATTAGTGAAAGGTTCAAATAATTCCCTAAATTGCGTTTTCTACTGCATCAAAAACATTTTCATGCTAATGCTAATTCATTCCATTTATACTATAGTTTTTCAGTTCTCTGAGAAGAAAAGTTTTGTGCTGTTAAGTTTGTTGCTTCCAAGAGATAATCTTTTTATCTCTGAGCAACTGATTCAAGGATAATGATACAGTGTATTAACTACTGTTACTCCCTCACTACTTCGCTGTGAAATTTTGTTTGAGTTTTTCATAAAATAAAGCCAAGTACAGAATCTCACAAAGTCATCAGGAAAGCCTAACAGTCTATGACACAACCCCTGCACCCCAGGTACCATCTGGCCACCTTCTGTATCACCACAAAGACTCCAAGTCCTTCACTGTGTTTTTAGATGCTTCTCTCCACCAAGACCCACCGACGCTATCCTACTGTATGTTACACGTGCTGTAATATGCGGTATCTATAACAAGTCAAGATTTCCGGCATCCACTGAAAGAAAGTAACTTCTATCTAGAGAGCTTTACAATCAAACAGGAAAGTCCAAAGAAGAACTTTCTACTTCCCGAAATGTACGCCACTGATTTAAAATTCACCATCATCAAATGTACATTAAAGTGTTTACAGTGCTGTCAATTCTTTAACAAACAGCATAGCAGTGCTTTCACATTTTTAAAATATGAAAATGTTTTATTCAGGGGCCATATGGAGTATCTCAATATCTCTCTATTTTGTGGGGTACCAAAAACTCTCAAAAAAATAGACTTAAAACTATTTATCCTAAAATACAAAATTGCCAACTATGAAAACACTCCGAGGAGCTATCCCTGCCAACTACAGCCTGGGAATACGTGAGAGGAGCCAACAAATGAGAACGGTGCCGAGCTGATGGGGGCACAGGGTGGTCAGCCGGGCGTGGTGTCTCACGCCTGTGATCCCAGCACTTGGGAGGCAGAGACAGGAGGATCGCTGTGAGTCTGAGGTTGAGCTCAGGCCAGCCTGAATTACAAAGTGAGACTCTGTCTCAAAAAAAAACAAACAAACCAGGGACAGGTAGATTAACAGGTAAATATGTGAGAGAGGAGTCCTTTCCTTCGCAGAAGCACATGAAACAGAGAAAATCCAACCCATAATCTGCTACCACCAGGACGGGACCCTCAGAAGCAGTCTCAGTTTCCCACTCCAGGCCCCTAGGTGGAGCCACTGCTCCCTTCCTGTCCTGGGAGAGCTGCGGATGAGGCCTCTTCTGACTCCCCACACCAGGCGCCCCCAGGCGCCCCCTGCAACTGAGAGGCAGGAAGCCCTCTCATCCCACAGAGACACACACCCCACAAATGACCACCTGGATATGGCCCACATTAAAAAAATTAACAGTATATGTTTGTGATACACAGTGCTTACCTTCACCCTAGGGAACTGCTATACACACACGTGCCACATCTGGACCGTCTTAACCGGGCTTTCTAAGTATTCCAGTAGAAGCAGAAAGTAAACGCTCTTGTTATTTCCACCACACCCTTTGGAAAGGCCCTAAACTCTCCTACCATATCGTGCAAGCAAACCTGTCCCCATGGCCTGCCCACCATGCGGGGCCATCACTCAGAAGGCTCCTCTCCAGAAGCAAACAGTGCTTGCCCAGCCAGACCAATGTGCACCCCGGGGGCCGCGGGTCTGCGGCCCCCACCGCCACCTGCAGGGGGACACTGTAAGCTCATGGGCAGGCCTCAGAGCACGGCAGATGTGGGCAAGCATCTCAAAATCCAACACACCCCTATGGTGGGCAGCAACCTAGAAAGATGGCCTAGCGCCTTTCAAAGAAGCACTGAATTCCCCTCAAGAAGCCATTAAGAGCATTTACAGAAGGATAAAAGAATGTTTACAGAACCATGTTTTCTCCAGGAAATGAGGTAGCCTTTTGATTCACTGTGTAAAATAAATCAATGTGGATCGGCTGGCTAGCAATATAAAATGTACGTTAGACAAACAGAAAGGAGAGGGGGAGAGATGTGGTCTAAATCACTTCCTCACAGAGGGATGACAAGGGCTTCCCCGCCCCTGCTCCCAGTCCATCCGCGGTGTCCAATTCAAATTCAGCCCTTTCAAAATCTTCGGGGCACCTTCTTTCACTGTGTGATGTCTGTGCTTACAAACAACAGCCTAGACAAAATTTACAGGTTTTACCAAGTACGAATAGTTTTTATATGGTATTTCCTATTTCAGTACTGACTGTACTGGCGAATGTACTTGGAAAGGTCACTTCAAGGTCAAACAACTAGAAAAGGACAGGCCTGTGGAGGTCACCTCCAGGTCTGCTGGGTCTCATACCCAATGGTATCTTCACAACACCATGCTTCATCACAAGGTAATTAAGACTTTCTCTCTCTCTCTCTCTCTCATATATATATATGTATTAACACACATATTCAACATACATTTTACCAAATAATGGATTTTTTCTTACTTATAAGCTTAATTAGTCTAAGTATATCTGTGTCTTTATGCTACCAATTAGGAGAGACTGTACTTAATTCTCATTTCTTTCTGAGCTAATTTCCCCCCAAAACCTCACTTTCACATGGACATCATGGCTTCCGTGTTCTGTCCCAGGCTGGGCCCAAGGATGCACTTGCTCAGCAGACTCCTGGGCCACTGCTTCACCACTAAGTCCTTACCCCTCTCTTTCCCTCTTCTAATTCTCACTGGTCAAGTTACACAAGGGCAAATCTGAGAGCTCCCTGACCATTTCTTACTTCCAACTTGTTTTTTGCTGACTTCTAAGCTGCGTCATCTATTATTTGTAGGATGGTGCTACCTCCTCTATCAATGCCTCTTTGGATTCTTGAATTTAAATGTAAAAAAAGTGACTTTAATTAAAGGTCTGTTGCTGGAAGAACACATACTCATGATCTGAAGAGGTGCTTGTCTGCCTCTCACAAACCTTCCATGACAACACTGCAGAGAGAGCATGTGAGGGTGGTGTGGTCCCAAAGCTCACACACAGCTCACACCAAGGCAGAGCGTCCCTTCAGCAAGACACCAAGAATCCGCAAGACGAAGACGAGTTAGACAAGAAACAACTGCCAGGCAACGTGGCATGCTCATCGCTTAAACACTCCATTTCATTCCAAGGTACCAAAACGATAATAGACTTTATTCTAATTGGATTGTCTGCAATGAGCCAATTTAAGTGCTAAATGCTGCGAATTATTCAGCCTGACACAGCAATGCACGGATGTGAGCACTGCAGGCCAGGAGGTGTGTGCAAGTGTGAGTTCCAGAGCATAACGAGGAGCCGGCACCTGGCTCAGCAGACCTGGCAGCAAAGACTCCCATCCTCACAGCAGCTGCGGGGACCCAAAAGGAACTGGCTGCCACCTTGCCCCACAGGGCGTCTCCAGCCAGCCAGGACAGCTGGGTCTGCAGCATTCCATCCCCTCAAACTCCAAGGAAGATGAGTCGGCTCCGGACACTCGGGAAAATGCCCCCTGAGAAGGGGCACCATTTTAAATACCATTATTTTGACATTTTCCGAACATCCTATTTAAACATACAAGGGAGCTGGCACTAAGGGTTTATGATTAAAAGCTTATGGTACGGAAGGGAATGAGACCACCGCGTGGTGACTGGCTGAACCAAAGTCTGACTCTTTAGCTTCCTATACCTGAGTCCTTCACCTTGAAAGTGGACGTGCCAAAGCGGCTGTGTCCCAGGGCTGCTACAAGAGCTAAATGTGGACAACAGCTCCCAGGTTTCACTGACAGTTTGAAAAGATGAAGTGAAAAGCTGGAGAACTCAGCTATGATATTTCAAAGTGGCTTGTTTAGAGAGCAGATAAGCTGGCAGGCCATCACAGGAGGTCCTTCCCAGAGCGGAGCCCTCTGCAGGGCGGGCGCCGGGCAGCCTCCCCTCCGCCTAGCTCTGACTCTCACACCTGCATTCAAGGACCCTTTATTTTTCCTGATAGCGATCCTGAAACACAAGTGTAATGTTACTCCTCCTTTTAGTATATTAATTGGCCTATTGTATTATTGGTAATCTGAGTCCCTTCCATAAATTGAAATGTAGCATAGATCTATCTGCACAGGAAAAATACTGAGCAGTACAGGTAAGTTTCACTACTTACCACAGGTTCAGGCACCTATGGAAACTCAGACACCTATGGAGACTAATAAAGAAGGAGCATTTTATAGGGATTTTGTAGATAGCTGCAGGTCAACATTACTTCCTAATAAAAATATTTGATGATTAAATATGAATGTACTATATTTATGACATAGTATACACAAGAATAATAATGAGATATACATATAACAACAATAGTGAATATTTTCAAGTTTTCTTCCAGAATGCATTTGAAAAGAAGTAACTATTCAGGCACCCAGGAAACTCCATGTTTAACCTAAATAGTAACTATTCCATATTAGAATATACAAGTGTCAAATTTGAAATTGCAATTTTATTCTCAACATAGTTCTGTCATAACATCACCTCTAAATAACTTTTGTTTTGCTTTTTGCAGGGCAGGGTAACAAATGGGCCCTTCATCTACAAACATAATAATCTGTTACAAAAAGAAGTTTCAAAGATATTGCCTTATGTCTGAATCAAGCTGTACTTTTATTAAATACTGCAATCACATACACAGTTAAAAGGCAAGCCTAAATCTTGTGAAAAACTCAGTTTACAAAGGCCAATGCAGAAAAATTCATGGTTAACATCTCATGGCTGAAGAGCAGAGTTTCCTCTGCATTCTGCTAGATGGTAAATTAAATTTCTCCCATGGCAAAAGCAACCGACTCCGCTTGAGCTGTGGGCTTCGGGCGCTCCGGGGCCAACGACAGCCCTCCGTGCTCTTCTCCACATAAGAACTAACTGCACTTGAACAGCTTCCCCTATTACTTTTCAGTCGGACGTGCTCAGTCACATAGGCCCAGACAAATTAATTCAGAAATGGGCTGCAATTATTTGTGCTGTTTAGCGAGGAGTTACAGATGCGACCCCAGCTGCCTTAAATTGGATGTCACTATTTGCCATGTCCTGCATTTTTCGGGTTCAGGTATTTGACTTTAAATCAAGTGATAATGAGATGCTTTGCAAACTCCAATAATACCTTCTAGGATTTACTGCTCTTGTTGAAAAATTAATTTCCATTTATATAAAAATATCTGAAAAATAATCAGACCTATACATTTCTTGAACTTCTCCACGAAAGAAAGAGGAAAGAAAACAATTCTCCTAGGCATCATTCTGTAAAGGCTCAGAGCGCAATTTCTAAACATGGATTCACAAACTTTTCTTCACCGATCTCCAGAAACAGGCCAAGCAATAATATGATGACAAATAAGATGTATTTCACGGTTCTAATTACAGAACAACAACGCCTTCCTCCAACTTGAAGCTGCCTCTTGCTAAAAAGGGTAGAGATACATGAGCATTTCCACGTTCTGCAGAATTTCAGCTCAACTCCCCCGCCACTGCCACACTCAAGTTAACAGAGACAAGACAAGTGAGAGCAACGTCCTGAAATACTCAGAAAACAGAACAAGAAAAGTGGGTGAGAAAGTCTGCCCTGCCTCAGACGGTGCAAATCTAAGGACATGAAGAATCCACGAAATTCTTCATCTGTAAATGATTTCCCAAATTTCTACCACATCATTATATATAAGCAATGGGATCCCATTTTTAAAAAGTCAAGCAATTCGGTAAACATTTGCGAAATAGAAAATACATCCCACATATAACCCACATATTTCTCTTTGCCCGTTCTGCTCCTTCTGTTCAGAGAGGTGGCCAGGACTTAGCAGGTTTGCACATACTCTTCTGGTCCTCTGCCTCTAAGTTTAATTGACTTGCATTCTGGGGCAATCAGACCTCCTCTTCACAGTCAACATTTTACTTGCTTATTCACAGGCCTAGGAGAAAACTGAGCTAATGAAACTGGACAGATAATTGACTCTAAAGAGGAAAAACAACTAAAAGTCATTTCAGAACATCTTTAACATCTTTATTCATAAAGACCAAGACCATTCTGACTAATTTATGAAGAATAGTTTCAGATGCTGAAATTTGGAACATGAAAACAAGACAGACAACTATCTGCCTCCCACACTGCTGTATTCATAGCAAGAAAGAGAAGTAGTCAATGATGACTACCAGATGGCGAGGAGCTACTGAAGAGAAGACAGATGAGAGTCCCCAAAACAGTTCTCTGAAAGTGAGCACGAACCAGAAATTCAAAGTCACCAGGAGGCACAGGACCGATCGAAGTAGGTCCTAAAGTAGAAAAGTCATCTCTAGGAACATCAATGAACTTTATTCATAGCTTCATTCAGGAGCCCACATGGGCTCACAATGAGAAACTAAGTCAGACCCCTTCCAACACATGAAAAGTGGGCCAAGCCAGCCAAAACGCGAGAGAGGAGCAGAATCTTTATCTGCAGCTTCATCAGCTTTCTGATCAAGACAGCAATTACAGGACCATTCCCTAAAGTCTTCTTTCACTCAAGATGGGAACTACAAAAGCACTGAGCACAGAACAAAGGCAGCTCAGTGACCCTGGCTTCCATTCAAATGGAAAAGAAACGAGAGCTTCAGTGATCCAACTGTGAAATACACTCCATTGGGCTGAAACGAGGGCAGCTTTCCTTTTAGTAAAGCAGACGCAAAAAGAGGACTCCTTAGCAAACCTGCACTAATCTCTGAGCGCCAAGCTCTTCTCCAAGGCCTCGCCTTCCAGTTTACACAGCTTTGTAAAACCACTCAGTAGTAAGAAGGCACACAGAGAACTGAAGGCTGATGTGCTCTCCCCAAGAGACAAGGACTACAACTGCGGAGTCACTTTTCAGATCAGACAAGTGCGGTAGGTACAATGTCCAGCCAAGGTGCTGATGAAGAATATGCCATAAATGGGGAAAAGGCACTGACTGCTCTGTATTCTTTTCTGAAAGCCACAGGAGCAAAACTGTAAACAGACAAAGTAAAACAACCCCACATGTCAGTGCAAGGCCTGGCACAGCATGACCACCAAGCCACGTTCATGTGTGTGCATCAGAAAACGCGCCCAGCTCAAGGAGGCCACACCAGCCACCGCGTGCTGCTGGCGCTCTTGCACAGTGAGTATCAAGGCTAGCTGTCCAGTGCCATCCTCCCCCTGCAGATGTCCCTATTACTTTCAACATGAAGGAAAACCAGTAAAGATAAAAGAAATGAGAAGAAAGAAGTATTTTAAAGGTTGAAAAAATAAACTTAAAACCTAACATCAAGCTTTGACTTGATTCAAATCCGTGCAGTTCATTTTATTCCAGTAAACCAAAATACCCATATCAAACACTCCTGAAATGCTGCTAGGTTTTACATAATTTAAATGCTTTAGAAGAAACTCCTAACTGCATGGAGAATAAAGAAATGCCAACCTCCCAAACCTAGCTCCCAATTGACAAGAAAAAGGGGAATTAAATATCAAAACTATGCAGATTATTCAAGTATATCAAACAAAAAGGCAAAAGATTAAAAAAAAAAAAAAAG
Organism: Petromus typicus; assembly: GCA_004026965.1. Taxonomy (NCBI): domain Eukaryota; kingdom Metazoa; phylum Chordata; class Mammalia; order Rodentia; family Petromuridae; genus Petromus; species Petromus typicus. Next base: position 23,646 of record PVIR01015412.1, read on the forward strand.
CCACGGAAGTTTTGGAAAAGACTGCCAGTCTTCTATGCACAAAAAAATCAATCATAATGACAAATTCCAATAGATTTTTTTCTTTTCATATTTTCTCTTTTACATGAAAGGGTAATTGAGTCATGCTTAAGTGAAGTCTGCAGTTCGAGTTCAGTACGCAAAGCTTAATTCTAAAGGACTTTGAGAGACTATAGAATGCAAATCCACAAATAACTTATGAATTTAAAAGGAGTCAAGGATACACTCTCCATTGCACATGAATTCCGCCCTTTCCAGGGAGCTATTTTTCACCCAACGGAAGGGAAGCATCCTAAGTTTTTACTGGCGCCATTTGGTCTCCACCGAGGTGAGGGCCACCATGGCACTCTGCTGTTGAGACAGCAGGCACATCTCCAAGGCAAAAGCTCCACTGATACATATTTTCTAAGAGAATCAAAGAATACCCTCAGAAATCCAGCAAGGTTCCCAAGCTATTTCCAAAATAGTACACAGTCAGATAAGATCCTGACTTCTCATTCTTTATACCATGCACAAAGAAGAAAAGATTTGATTACATTACAGGGACATCAAAGAAGGCACATTGATAATTTTAGTAGAGGAAATTGAGGACTTAAATCATCGTAGTGAAAAACGCACAGACTTATCAGAAGTGAAACAAACACAATTGAAACACTTTAAATTTGTACTTCAGAGCTATTAAAATACAATGAAATTATAAAACTCAATTTTGTGGAGTCCTATATAAACAGGTGCACACTGCTAGCAACGAAACCAACTTCAATCTTCCTAAATGATCTAGCAGCCTTCAGTAAGCATGGCCCAATGGCAGCCACCCCCACTGCAAATAACTGGAGGAAAAGAAGAAATTATTTTAAACCAAGCATATTACATTTCATTAGAAAAATAATGAAGTCAAGAAACAACAATGTTTCAAATAGGGAAGCAATCACACAACACATGACAGCAGAATTTACAATGACATTTACGCTAATGATGTGCACAACATACTCTCTCAAAAATAAACTTGCAAAATTAACAGAAAGATATATGTGTGTGTGTGTATATATATATATATATATATATACAGCCACACACACACCCACACACAGTCAAGAAGAAAGTACAATTAAACACATTTAATATAGTAAATGCAAAATGCGGAATCAAGAGTAAATCTAGTTAGACAAATTGGTCCAGATGTGAGACAGGAAGCAGAGTGATGTAGTTCGTATTTGATGGGCACATAGCTTTGTCCCCACTAGCAAATACTCAGCTCTGTGTCCCCACATGATGGGCTGCATCATTAGGACAGAGAGAAACAAAGCACCGGTACTGACCTCTAACTGCTGCTCTTTCCGTTTCGGTGTTTTAATAAGAATTTATTAAATATGTTCCTATAAATATGAAATATAGGTTTTCAGAGAAGTGAGTCAACACTGGCACGAAGAGCAGCGATCTAACTCAGATCGAGGGGTGTTTTCTGTGGACGCGAAACAAGGTGAAGAGAGGGCATTACTCAAGGGCAAGGGCGTCACAGGAGGACAGAAGGAGCAGCACAGAGAAGAGGCCAAGCTGGGCACTGGGAAGACCCAAGAAAGACAGGGAAGAAATCACCCGTGCGTGGAACACAGACCCTGAGAGTGCAGGGTGCGGTCTCTGAGAGGGAACAGAGAAATCTCCCCGAACCCCGAACACCACTGTGTGTCTGCAGAGCAGGCCCCCATCTGCTCGGCTGGGCTCCTGGGGCACAGCAGGAGGCTCATCAGGGACCAGGCGGACAGGGCACTGTGACAAGCAAGACTGTAGATGGCTGAGGAAACAGGCAAGAGACAGTCAGGCATCACCTCACTGCCACAAAGTCTGACCCAACACAAGGACATCTTTTTTCACCCTCAGCTTCACAAACACTGCTAAAAATAAATGGTCACTATTGGCAAAAAATGGAAAGAAAATTCCATTTTTAACCTGGCAACAGAAAGAAACATATCATTTCCAGGAGGGGGAAAATCCAGTGGTTCGATATATTAAATGATGCCAACCTCACTAGCAAAAAAAACAAAGGCACTCGATGTACCTCTTACAAAGGCAGAGTAAAGCCGTGAGATGTCTCTCGCAGCACTGGGCTGGGCAAAGTCAGGATATTGGGCAGCATGAGTGAGAGTTTGCTCACCTGAGTCATCACGCAAACAAGATGAAGGTGACTAAAGAATGCAGTCACTCTGGCAAGTGACAGGGTATGCACTGACATTTCTTAATAAGCAAATTCACAGAATCTATAAAATTCTTTCATTGGCAGTAACTGACTTTTGGACCCACGAATGGTTAGACAGATACACACATATGCATACCTATATGCACCTACACACAACTTTATACATAAAGGTCTTCAGGCAGCAGGTGTGAAGATGCTCAAGGAAAACTACATGTAGAAACAGCAGGTTAGCGGGTCAGAGCGGCCAGCTGCCCTTCCTGTGGGGACAGGTCAGTGAAATGGAATGAGCAGATGAGAGGAACACTGCAGAACAATCAAAGGCAGACACAAGACACATCCACAGACAAGAGATGGGGAGATGGGGTTGGACAGAAAGGCGCAGTGAGACAGTCAGATCTGAAACACAAAAATCATCAAGCTAATTAAAAACACAAGCAGTGAAATCCTTGGGGGAAAGAACGAACAAGGATCGAAAGAGAAAATAAACAAGTGAAAAGGAAACAAAGCATGAGGAACTTTCACAAACCATGTCTGGTAACGAACGCACCACGAGGAGCAGCTGGATTAGCCCTCTGACACAGACATCCAAAGTGTGTAAATAAAATGCTCAAGTGCTCCAAAAACAAACGTTCATCTCCTTCAGCGACAAAGATCGCACGGAGGCCGGAGACTTAGCTCAGCAGCCCCACACCTGCTTGGTAAACACAAGGTCCTGAGCTTAATTACTCATACGACCCCCAAGAAGTTGGCATTTTAGCACATATTATCATCAAGGCAGCAAGGTCACATTTATGTTTTGCTTTAAAAACATACAATCTTCTTGTTATTTTGCTCCCCTTCACATTTGCACTGCAGTCTCCACGATGTAAATCCCAGAGCCAGCAGTTCCTGGCTAACTGCAAAGCCTGCACTTGGCCTGGGAGAGCTGTCCCTTACCATGAAGACATACTTAAGCAACTTGTATCGCTTACTTGGCCTCTAGGAACAAAAATTTCAAATTCTGGCAAACAGAGCCACAAATTTTCTGGAAAAGACTCCCACAGAGCATGTGGGCTCTGATGTACCACCGATGCAGCTGAAAATTGAGCAGGAATGAAAGCAGGAACAGCTCTGCCATTAAAACTCCCTGGTTATCAACAGGACTGGAAAAAACCAGCTCATTCCTACTCTCTGAAACCCAAAAGGAACTTTACTGGTTCTGAGATATAGGAAACACTGCCATTATTCAGGAAAGAGAAACTCAGTCAAAGGAAAAGCAAGAGCTGTCCCTGGGGTGGGTGGGCTCTGTTTCATGCCTTCTATCTATCACAGATAGCTTTCAGGCATGTCCAACAACTCCAGAGCCTTAAGACTTCCACGTGTAAGGGAAAGCCGTGAAATAATTTACGTGTTCCATCACAGCAACATGGTCGAGCCTTTTTCTTCTAATACCAGTATCGTTCATTTTTATAGAAGTAGGCAACACTTTTACTTCACCAACACATTCATATCTGCTATTGCATAAAATCAAATTAATTCCTGCTCACTGTCGAATCCTAATCCTTAACCAAAAGAAACACAGAAGTGAAATTTGCAGTTTATTACTGTGCATTCACTAAATAGTGCAAGATGCCACTGTAGGCCCTGTTGTTACTGAATGACCAGCCATGCCCTCCAAAGTGTATGTACAGAGCTGAGGAAAATCACTGAAGGCCTTTCAACACACACTTTCCTCTAAGGCTGCCATTTCTAGAGCACTGATTTTAAACGCTGGCTCAGACCTGTACCCTGGTCTTCACTCAAAGGGGACTGAGGAAACAAGTTCTTTAGCTTTAGCACAACTGAGAAAGACACTCTCCGGGCATCCAGTACTAGAGAAGATGAAAGCAACTGGGCATCTCCCAGGCTCTGCGCCTTCTGACTGCAGGAGCTTCTCTCTGCACATTGCTGACAGTTTTACCCAGTGTCAGAACAATCGTCCTTAGCAGAAACAGAAATTTCTACAAGCAAGACCTGTACTTTCCTCAGGACAGATTTCTACCTATTCAAGGACCTTCAATAAAAATACTCTCACTGAAAGATGACAAACACACTTTATCTTGAGTACCAATGCAACACGCCTGGTGGAAGTGGCTTGCTGAGAGGAAACCAGGAGGAACATCTGGGCTCTGCTGGGAAGGCTGCCTGATCGACTGGTGATGTCTTCTCTGGTCCCAGCAGCAGGGGCGACCACGTGCCTGCTGATCCCACAGGAGGTACATCGAGTGCGGCAAACACCTCTGACAGTCTGAGACCTGAGGGTGACCTCTCAGCAAGAGTGCAGCACGAAACAATAAAAATAAGGTCATCTGGTGTGTTCTAAAATAAATTCACATTAAGAAAAAATATAAAAGAGAGATGGAGAATGTTAGGGAGGAGAAGAAAAAGTAGCACATTGGGAAAGAAAATATCGCCTCAAATAACACTGAGAAGATACCTTCATTTGTCCAATTCTGTGCATTTTAAGTTGTCCAACAAAGAAAATATCAAAACATTATTAACTAGTTGAACTAACTGTTTTCTGAGGAAGGAGAAAAAGTATAACTCTTTCCCCAAAAGATATCCAAGACACTTCTCTGAATATATGAACTAGGAGTACAAGCAATGAAATGAGCCAAAAACCTAACTCAAATACACTCGATTTCTACAGTGCAGATGTAGCTTCTACATCACTACAATCTCATCATTTTTAAACATCTCAAGTCTTAACTTTTTTTTTTTCACAAATACACTCTTTGTGGCAAAAAAGAATCCTTCCAAATTTAATGACACCACATGTGACTAGAGCTAAATGAAAATGTGACAAAACTAAATATATTCATACTTCTCTAAAATAAAATATATTAATGAAAAATGGGTATTAACGTGACACCTTCCTGAGAGTATTTTCTCCAAGATGTTACCAGAGTTTTAGGGTGAAGGCCCTCACTTCACTGGCCCCGGGACTAGGTCCCACCAGCTGTGCCAAGATCCCAGTCAGAGAAACAACAAGGAACTTTCATCAGTACAGACACCTTCGGAAGACAAAGGGACCAGCATTTTCTTTTTTTTTAAAGGTTTTTTGAGACAGGGTCTCGCTCTGTGGTTCAGGCTGGCCCTGAGCTCAGCCTCAAACTCACATCACAATCCTCCTGCCTCTGCCTCCCAAGTGCTGGGATTACAGGCGTGAGCCACCACGCCCGCCACTGTGGTATGTGGTACTGGTTGCTGATGAGTGTGAGTCTCCATGCCCAGTATTTTTATGTGGTTACCGGGGATCGAACCCTGGCCCTTGTGCTTGCAAGACAGGCGCCGGAACCACTAAGCTGTATCCCCGGCCCGGGACCAGCATTTTCAACCCGATCTTCCGGGCACAAATACACAGTAGAGAAAAGGGCCAGAAGCCAGTCAGCAGTCTTGGCTATAGGACAGCTGGGTGATGTAGCATTACCTCAGGATTCGCCCAGAGGGACTTGTCGAGGGTGGTGAGAAGGTTTCTTGGCGGGGGTAGGATGTTCACCCATCAGACTCACTGTTACTGCAATCCAAGTTGATGGTAAAGGAGACAGATGCAAAACAGTGGCAGAGATGCTAAGTTTTACCTTGCTTTTACTTATCCATTGAGCAGCTATAGGCTCAAGGGAAAAGCTGGTGATTTTTTAGTGTCTGAGTACTTGTCACATTATATTAAGACTTTCTTATAGACATAAGGACATGTTAAGTGAGTACTAAAATAATGAATATGCTCTATTTCACCCAGAGAAATATTAAGGAAATTGAAAGGACACAGATGAAGGGAAAAAAAATCCTTTGGCCTTTGCATTCATTTTCAGTGAGTCAGGGCAAAGTTCTACCACAGCACTGTCAATGGTCAATGTTTGTCCCACCATATCAAGAGTGAATATCGGGGCTGGGGATTTAGCTTGGTGGTCCTGGTGCTCACCTTGCAAGTGCAAGGACCGGGGTTCCATCCAGGTAATCACATACAGCAACGCCGGGCGTGGAGACTCACACCCACCAGCAAGCAGAACCACATACCCCAGTGCCAGGTGTGGTAGCTCACACCTGTGATCCCAGCACTTGGGAGGCAGAGGTATGAGGATTGCTGTTAGTTCAAGGCTGAGCTTCAAGGTCAGCCTGAAATATAAAAGCGAGTCCCTGTCTCAAAAAAACAAAACAAACAAAGAAAAAACTGAATATGAATACAGTTAAACATACTTATGAACCTGCTTTGGGCTGATTTCAAAAGCTCACTAGTGAATTATATATTTTTGTTCAACTATACACAAAAACGCAGTCTTCAAGAGATGCATTTAAGACCCTCTGGAATCTCGGGGATTTGTGCTAAATATACCAAAAAAAAAAAAAAAATACAAACTAGCAAGATTTAGGAAGTACTGGTAAAAGACCACCTTTGACCTGAGGAGATGAAAGTTCAACACAGGAAACAGAGTTTGGAAAGCAGACAAAGAATCCCTGGTGCTCGATAAACAATGTCAAAAGACTGAAAGGGAAGTGATCCTCAAAGAACTACCCATCCATAGACAGAGTCTTAAGAAATTCCCATGTGATCCCTGGAAAGTGGAGAGCCAGATCATTCAAAAGAGGAAAGGGGTCTCCTTTGGGTTTGTTATTCACTATCACAAAGAAGTGGCAAACCCTCAGTTTGTCCCACTGAAGTACATACGCCCTGCCAACCTCTCACAAGGTACACACGTGCGTGACAGAGGTCCCAGGACAGAGCAGTCCATCTTCATAAACCTCCAGTAACTGCACCTGCTTTTCAATTTCTTACAGTGTGGCAACTGCTGAGCAGGAGAATCCTGATTCTTTAAAATAACTGCCTCCTCTGAAACCTTCCATGGGCTGAAAAACCTCGGCCCTCATCACAGTGTGGGTAAAGGCAGGCAGCAAGAACAACTTCCCACTGACTTACAACTTTCTTCTTGACCATGAGGGAGGAAAAAAGAAAAGGAAAGGAAAAAAGTCCTTCAGAGTAAAATCAAAGATCACTGTGCCCTTTGGTAATATTTGACAATTGGCAGGGATAAAAACTCAAGATAGATAAAAAACTGCTAGGCTGATTTTTCTCAACTGGAAAAATGTATATACGGGAAATTTTAAATGCCAACTGTACCCATATACACAACTCTCAAGACTTTTACACACTGGCTTTACACCTTTTTTATACCACCTAGGGAATGGCTTTTTAGAAAGGCTACATTAAAATCGGAGTATGATTTAAAGGCAGAAAAACCCCCAGCTGCATGCTTAGGGATTGGGTAGAGCTGGGAATCTGGCCACGGAGTGAGGCCAACGGAAGCCACAGGCCTGTGTCCTCTAATAGTGCATTTTTCAACCCTGTGGAAGAGGCAGCCTCTTCTCGGGCCTCACACAAGGGAGATGCTGCATCAAGTCACCCTCGCAGGGCCCTGGAAGGCTCAGCCGGCGTGGCCCATACTGGCTTGGGCCAGTGGGGAGGAGGCAAAATCAAGTGACATTAAAAAAAATCCACAGCAGAAACCACTGGCCCCACTTTATAGGCAGAAAACTTCCTTCTCCTGGCTCCTATTTTTGACTGTGAAAGTCTCACAGTCTCTTGAGTACCGAGAAAAGCTCTGCTCCTCCCAGAGAGAGATGCACTCACAACAGCGCCAGTCTCCAGAGGTGGGGACTGGGCAGCAGCCCTGGAAAAGGCCCCAAGCTGCACTAGGGTTCCAGGGCCAGCTGGACGGGGCGAGCAGAGCAGCACAAACAAGCACAGACCGGATCTGCCTGGTCCTCATCAGGCTCCCTCCATCCCGGCTCCAAAGCCTACAACCCAGATGTGACCACAGCTATTTACAGAAGAGTCTCTTCTTGCCAAGGCCTGAACAGCATCTCTCTGGCTGACAAGTTCAAGTTGGTCCAGCAACGTGAGACAACAGAGCAGATATACATGAGAAGGACAGGACGAGAAGGACCCTGTGTATTGAATCACATGCTTCCCTGTAATAAAATATAAAAATAACAGAGGAGGTGCGAAATGCCATTTGACTCCTGCATATAATGACAGGTACCTGCGGGCCCGGACTTACTTCCTATAACACACCCAAGACAATAGTCCCACTTAGCAGCTTTCCATAGCTTCAGTGACCTGTGGTCAACTATGCTCTGAAATTATTAAACTGAAAGTCTGAGAAATACAGAATTTGCGAGGTCTAAATTCCACATCACTGAGCAGCACAATAAAATCCTGAGGCGTCTTGTTCTCTCCTGCCTGGTGCACGGACGAGGCCTCTGGCTGGGATATGTACCCTCCATTCATGGCACCCCAACGGACCGCTCTGCAGCTGTCCTGGTTGTGGAACCTGCTAGCATGCAACTGCACCATGACCCTCGTGTTAGTTACTAACGGCCCACAATCTCAACAATTTGATGAGGCTTGAACACCAAGTAAAAAGATGTTTTAATAAAACACACTGACCTTTTGTTAAGGTATATGGCTATAAATGCCCTATTCTCATATGATAGGTGTTGCTCTCACTGCACTTAATTGCTCATTAAACTTTAGCAGAGGCACACATGGGAAAACACACTAACTACATTTATGACTCGGTGTGGTCTATGGAGTCAAGAGTGACTTGGGGTTCTGAAACACATTCCTGAGGCTAAGAGATGACAGGGGCTCTTCCAAGATCAGCGTGGCTTGTGAATTCACAGAGCAGAGCAGGGTGGGCAAGCAGAAATGTGCTAAAGAGGGCATGAGCATTGGCAGAAACATGGGCCCGCAGCGGGCTTCCTCAGGAAGCCTGCGTCTGCATGACGGCAACTGTCAGTGACCAAGAAGCCACTGCAAAGTAAGCAGAGTGCAGGACATAAATTCCATGCAAAAGAAGGGCCACAAAACATTTCAGGAAAGATGCAGCATCTTCATGGCCAAGGACAAAATATGACACAGAACAGGGCAAAACTGGGAAAGGTCAGAGATGGATATGATAGAGCTCCTCAAGTCAGTGTCCCAGAACGTAAGCCAAGTGTGAGATGCCACGCGGTGACAAGGCGGTCAGCAGCTGGGAAGAGCATACCTTCTAGCAAGAAAGCCCCATGGCGACTGTGGTGTCCCCAAGGCTGGTCCACTCTGAGACCCACGAGACAGCCGAGCGGTCTCGTGTCTCCTATTCACTGAGGTGTCCCACACATGCAGAACATCATATAGATATTATGTAGTCAAAAAATATTCACCAATTACAAGAAAATCCCTTTAGGCAACAAAATGCTGAGAGGGAAGAAATTTAAAAATTATTGGCCCCATATCATGGGTTAAGCCACTGCTGACCCTTTATAGGGATTAAAAAATATAATCTTTATAGAACTATGATGTAATAATTTCTAATCGTCTATACTTATATCTTTAGTCCTCTAAAATCAGATAGTGCCTTTAATAGATGGTATCTTAGCAATACAACACAGCTTAACCGAAAGTTTTCACTCTTGGTTGTACATACAAGAAATGTAGGTACTGGTAAGTCTAGCCAGCTCAGAACAAAGCCAAAATGGTTTTTCTGCCAAGACCCGGCCCTGTCCTTCCCACAAAGCCATTTCTTGCCACAGCTTCATGATGTTACAGCCAACCACACCCAAACCCAACAATGAAAAAAACTACCTAGCTGTACTGCCCCTGACCCTGATCTCACCCTAAGGCTGTATATAGCTGCCAGCATGCTTTGTGCCCCCCACCAAGCTACTCTTTGTTTCCAGAATGGCTGGCAGGTACACCTCCCCCAAAAGCCTGGTAGCAGACACCCAAGTCTTGGCCCATTTTATTTTCTATCATGTATTACAATCAACATTCTCTTCAATTTGATGCAATTATTCTTAATATCAGAATATACATGACAGGAGTAAAGCTCAATAACATAAACTTGTTTCCTTGAGCTCAGAGAACCTCCCTCCCAAGTGTTTGCCCCATGGCTGGCACCACCCTCGGCCCTGTTACCTTCCCAGCTACAGAATGCAGCTCTGTATGTCCTCCACCTAACCCTTTCTCCCAGAGGCCAGCCAGACAGTCACCTGAGAGACTAAGGAGAGGGCAGCTTCCCAGGTGTCTGGAGCAGGGCAGTGCCTCTGAATAACGCTCACCCCAGAGAGGGAGGGTGAGGACACATGGGGTGACAGCCGACAGGTCAGTGTGTCATTAATGCTTTCATTCTCCCCCTGCCAAAATGATAGCACAATAAAGGACATTCTCATCCAGGCTGGTCTTTGATATCACATTTCATTACAAGAAACAAACCTTGCTCAAGGAAGAAATGGGGGGTAGGCACGGAAATAGGCAATCATAATTATAAGGTAATATCATTTACAATATCTAATCCCTTTTGCTTTTTAAACACGGTATATCTTGGGAGATGATATCTATTTTTCAAAATACAAGAAAGAGAAAAGGTAATCTACAAAACACAGGTCTTGAATTTGTGGAACAGTTCGGGCCCCAGGAGCAGGTGGTCACCCTAGGAGAGCAATTGGCAAATTGGCTTATCTGAGAAGCAGTGTGAAAAAGGCGCTGAGCTCGGTGGACAGAAGAGCCATTAGCACTTGGCGCAGTCTCTACCGGCTGTGCAAAAGTCAATGGCTCACTGGGCCGGGGGGTCTCCTGTCCAGACTGGGAAACACACGCTTGGCACATGTCACACAAATTCACCTTCTAATTGATAATTTCCAAGAGAGTAAAACATTATACCTTAGGCTTTTCTTCTTGTTTTGATAGCTGCCTGATCTTAAAGTATATCACCAGAATGGGTCAGTAATAACATTTCCTACCATTAGCTGCAACAGACTTTCAGCACAAACAGAAAGACAGCCAGGAACTTTTTGCACAGCAAGACTCAAACGAACCTCCAAACTGGAGGCAGCTCTTTGCCTGACACCCCAAGTTTCACACTGTTCACAGGTGGCACACATTCATCCTTGACCTCTCTGTGTCACCTCAACACGAAACAACAATCTACAAAACCATGGGAGTGAAATACTACCGATCAATAAATGCAACAAGGTAAGTTTTTAAACATCAGGTCTTAAAATATTTCAATCCAGCGTACTCCAACATCTGAAATCCACATAAGCTTAACCTGATGGGTTCTATGTCTATAAGTACACTACTCTCTCTGCCAGCGGAGAAAAATGCTGAGCATTAAGATGTACAAGGCACCAAACTAAGAATTTTCTCCTGCTGCTAATCTTCTCCAGCCTCTGGTGGATCACTGTTAGCATTTCCGGATCAAAGATGGCGTCACAAAGGTTTACTGGAGTCCGATCCAGGCATGAGGTCACAGCTTCATACCTGGCTGGTCCAACGCTGAAGCTGCTATTAGATATTGTCACTTACATTATTCAATGATAAGACATATAAATAATGGCCAGTGCCTAAAGTAACATGCTCTGAATTCCTACGGACTCTGCCCTCTAACCTGTCTGATACTTGTTACCACCCAACAACCCTCTACTAAATTCGGAGGTGGAAAATTTCTCCTCTCTAAGTGCCAAACACATCTCATGCCCGTTCTCATGAATGGGCGTGTAGTTGTCTTCATTGTACAGATGGGGCAGCCTGGTAGCTATGGGGCAGATCAGAGGAAGAGCCTTTCCAGCACTCCGGCAGGGACAGATGGATGGAAGGAGAATATACCTACTATCAGAGGACAGGGATTTAACGAGTCTTTGCCAACTCGGCAGGTGTGCATCAATTTGCAGGCTTTGAGCAGATCCACAGATGTGTCTGTGACTAGAGTAGCAGGCCTTTAATTGAGAGACAGGGACAGGGGAGAGTGAACACGGCAGCCATGGTAGAAGTCATTTATTTTTCTAATTAAATTCTCAAACTGGTAGGAGTAGCCTATTAAAAATACAAAACAAAACCAAAATGTGGATGCTAGAGGTTAGCATCAGCACTATTTCTTAACGATGATACAGATAAAAGAAGACAAAACAACCTCATGTTGTTTTCTTATTGCCTCTAACTTTACAGACTTTTTATAGATTGAAAACGCAAGTCCTAGCCATCATACCATGTCATTTGATACTTGTAATTTGAGCTGATGCACTCAACAAGACTATTTGTGTTTAAAGCTGTGTTAGAAAATTACATTTTTTTTTCAAAAAAAGCATTTATAGAGCAATTTCTATTTGTAAAGTGCTTTGCAGTCATTTTTAAAAGTAATTCTTAACAACAACCATGTAAAGTAGGTCAGAGTTATTATCCTCTCTGCCTCGCCTTTCCAAAGCCCAAGTCAAGCAAGGTACACAGAGGTTAAGTGATTTCCCTGGGGCTGCACCCCACGTAGGGAGCAGAACTGAACACGTTAGCACAGCTGCTAAGCTCCACACGCCGATGTCCTCCTGATGCTTCCCATTCGCTTGCTGGCTCTGTCTCAGACTCTTCTTGAGTACTTTTCCCCTTCCCACCCCAAGTCCACTGAATTAGTTAGAATGCAGCAGCAGATTCTGGTAGAAGTCAGCAGCAGTTTCTTCCACACTGCCAATACAGTGACAGGTGTCGCCCAGATGAGTTTTTAGAGCGCCTGGCTTGGGAAGGTCTTCCGGGTGGTTCACACTCTCCATAGGCAGGACCAGGGACAGCAAGAGTGAAGCGAGGACAGGCCACACCAAAGCAGAAAGGCATGTCCCTCTCCCTCGTTACGGCCTTTAAGAAAATCACTAGTAAAGGCTCCCAACCCCTTAAGGTCTCACTCCACTCACCCTGAAACTCTAGCACTTCAAGTAGTTTGGTGATTTTTCCTGAAAAGTTTCACTTAGACATATTTTACCTAAAAACTTTAGTTCATGGGCAGACTATAACTCATGCCTAGAATCAAAGCTCAAACCACATAGATCTAATGCTGTAGTCACCATGAGAATTTTCTGTTTCTCTTTTTATTTCCTTGTTCTGACTCTATTTCTCTGTATTTATTCACTTCAACAGTAAAGGGAACCATCCCAAAGAAGATTCCTCCTCATGAGCTTTTGCTGATGACAAGAAATAATCCACTTAAAACTCATACAAGCAAGGGCCGGGGAGTTAGCTCAGTGGTTCTGGCGCCTGTCTTGCAAGTGCGAGGACCCAGGTTCGATCCCCGGTAACCACATACCATACTGGGCGTGGAGACTCACCCCAGCAGCAACCAGTACCACATATCACAGTGCCGGGCGTGGTGGCTCACGCCTGTAATCCCAACACTCGGGAGGCAGAGGCAGGAGGATTGCTGTGATGTGAGTTTGAGGCTGAGCTCAGGGCCAGCCTGAACCACAAAGCGAGACTCTATCTCAAAAAATCTTAAAAAAAACAAAAAACTCATACAAGCAGGACACGCAGTGGCTGGAGAAGTTGGTGGAGCATACAGTGTAACGTGTGTGTGTGTGTGTGTGTGTGTGTGTGTGTGTGTGTGCGCGCGCACACGCCCCAGGACAGAAGGGGCAAAAGCAAGCACACCTCAGCGTGCTACCTGAAATGGAGAAGGCAGTCCAGGCACTGGCCTGGAAGCACAGCACTCTGGACTACAGGAAAAAAGAACTGCAGGTTCAGCATCAGCCTAGACAGCTTAATGAGACATTATCTCAAAAAAAGGGGGGGGGGCCTAAAGGTGTAGTTCACTGTGAAGGCCTTGGTTTCAATTTCTACCAGCTTGCCCCTAAAAGACTCTGTCATCTTCCACACCAGCAAGTTATATAAGAAAAATACATGATCCTATCCAATGACACAGTAAGCCATTTGATAAAATCCAATATTCATTTACTGCAAAAAAAAAAAAAAATTATTCGTAAGCTAGAAATGAAGAATTACCACAACCAATAAAGCGCTTCACACAAAACCTCAAGCTAACATCTCACTCAACAGTGAAAGACCTTCATCGTCAGGAACAAGGCAAGGATGTGCGCTGGCACCCTTGCTTCCCAAAGCACTGAAAGTGCGGCTGCCAGGACGCAGCCTAAAAGACAGTACAGACACATGAAAGAAAGCATCATCCCGCCCCACAGAAAGGCCCACAGCCTCTCCAAACATCTGCTGAGCTCACGAAGGTCACGGAAGAGCAACAAAGAAAAAAATGAAGCACATTTCTATATATAACAACAAGGAAATAAAAATTGTACTGCTTAAAATTACTTCAAAGGACATGAAATAAATAACTGATACACACTTTTTAAAAACAAGGTAAATGATCAGGATGTGGAAAATTTCAACGCTATAAACAATTCTGAAAGAACGTAAAGAAGATTCAAATAAACAGACATGTGTTAACAAACAGTATGACTCAATACGGTAACAAAGTCAACTGAATCTAATCTGTACTGTGAATATAATTCCCATCAAAATGCCAGCCAAGTTTTCGTAGGCAA
>PVIR01015413.1:0-18237 GCA_004026965.1 Petromus typicus
CCGAATTTCACACCTACATGACAGGATCTCAACCAATGAACTGGAAAGGCATAATCTATGGAAAAAAGCAACAGATAATGAAAAGTCAATCCAACAGCTCATAGAAGATTTAAAGAAAAATAACATAAGATTGATTGGAGTCACTGAGGAAGCAGGAGACAATGCTAAAGACATCAAAAAGCTATTCACACAGATAATGTCAGAAAACTTCACAGAAAAAGGTCAAGAATTGGACATACAAATATATGAAGCATACAGAATGCCACATGCCCATGACATGAAAAAATCTACACCTAGGCATATCATCATAAAAGTCCCAGATATCCAAAAAAAAAAAAAAAAAAAAAAAAAAAAAAAAAAAAAAAAAAAAAAAGAAATACTGAAAGCAGCCAGAGGGGGAAAAAAAAAAAAAAAAAAAAAAAACAGTTACATTCCAAGGGAAGCCCATCAGGATCACAGCGGACTTCTGAACTCAAACACTCAATTGAAGAAGAGTCTGGAGTGAATTCTTCCAAGCCCTAAAGGAAAGCAACTTCCAACCCAGACTGATGTATCCTGCCAAACTATCCTTCAGAATTGATGGGGAAATAAGATACTTTCATGACAAAGAACACCTGAAAATTTCCCAAATACGAAACCTGTGCTCCAAAACATTTTAAAGAATATCTTGGAGAAAAATAAGGAAAGTTACAAATCCGTGAGACCTAAGCGAGTCAACCCATGGGACCAAACAAGAAACTGATGGCAAAAGGGCAAAAGTAGAATAACACAGCCAAGAACAGGAAAACATGGCAGCACTCAATTTACCTATATCAGTCATAACAATTAATGTCAATGGACTAAACGTGCCATTGAGAGACACAGACTGGCAGAGTGGATCAAAAAACAAGATCCTACAATCTGCTGAATACAAGAAACACACCTAATTCAGAAAGAAACCCATGGACTAAAAGTAAAGGGATGGAAATCAATACTCCATGCAACTGGAAACAGCAAGAAAGCAGGAGTGGAGATTTTATTGGCAGACAAAATAGACTTCAAGCCAAAGCTGATAAAGAGAGATAAAGATGGACAGTATCTTCCAGTTCAGGGAAAAATCCAAGAGACAGAAATCACAATCTTAAATATCTATGCTCCAAATTCTAATGCACCCAACTATATAAAACAAATATTAATGGACTTGAAAAACCAGATGAACTCCAATACCATAATAGGAGGGGACCTCAATTTCACAGTGTCACAAAGAGACAGATCGATTTGACAAAAAATAAATACGGAAATCCTTGAGATCAAGCAGACTCTGCAGCAAATGTACTTAATAGGTGCCTACACAGTTTTTCACCCCACGAAGTCAGAATTTACATTCTTCTCAGCTGCTCATGGATCATTCTCCAAAACAGACCATGTGCTCATTCATAGAACAGGTTTAAGCAAATATAAAGGGATTGAAGTTATCCCTTGTATACTGTTGGACCATAGTGCCCTGAAATTGGAGCTGAATAGCAAAGGAAAGCCCAGGATCTTCACAAACACATGGAAACTGAACAACATTCTGCTGACCAACCAATGGGTCACAGAGGAAATTAGACAAGAAATGGAGCTGTTCTTACAACTAAACGATAACCCCAGTACAACATATAGAAATTTATGGAACACAATGAAAGCAGTTCTACGAGCAAAATTCATAGCATTGAAAGCCTACATCCAGAAAACGGAGCAAGCTGAAATAAACAACTTAATGCTTCACCTCAAGCAACTAGAAAGAGAATAGAAAAACAAACCCCAACTCGCACTAGGCAAGAAATTATAAGAATCAGGGCAGAATTAATGTAATAGAAACCAAGAGAACAGTTCAAAAAATCAATCAATCGAAAAGTTGGGTCTTTGAGAGGATAAACAAAACTGATAGACCCTTAGCCAACCTCATTAAACAAAGGAAGAAAAAGGCTCATATCTATGCTATTAGGAAGAGAATGGAGAAATTATGACTGACCCAGAGGAAGTCCAGAGGATAATAAACACCTATTTTGAAAATTTATACTTCAATGTAAAGGGAAATGTAGAAGAAATGGATAGATTACTAGACACATATGAACTCCCAAAGCTGAATAAAGAAGATATAGAAAAAAGAGTATGACAGGCCAATATCTCTAATGAAAATTGATGCCAAAATCCTCAATATGGTCCTGGCAAAAAGAGTACAGAGAATTATAAAAAAGATTATACACACTGACCAAGCTGGATTCATCCCAGGGATGCAAGGATGGTTCAACATACGTAAATCAATCAATGTTATACACTATATTAACAGGCTTAAGGACAAAATTATATGGTCATCTCAATTGATGCAGAAAAAGCATTTGACAAAATACAACACTCATTTATGTTCAAAACTCTACAGAAGATTGGAATAGATGGTCTGTATCTCAAACTAATAAATGCTATCTATGAGAAACTTCAGCCAGTATCGTACTAAATGGTCACAAATTGAAACCTTCACACTAAGATCGGGAACAAGACAAGGGTGTCCTCTCTCACCACTTCTGTTCAATATAGTTCTGGAAATATTAGCCATAGCAATTAGGCAAGAGAAAGAAATAAAAGGAATAAAGATTGGAAAAGAAGAAGTTAAATAGTCATTATTTGCTGATGACATGATACTCTATCTAGAGGATCCTAAACACTCAATTAAAAAACTGCTGGACCTAATTGCCAATTTTAGCCGCATAGCTGGTTACAAGGTCAACGTTCAAAAATCAATAGCCTTCATATAAACAAACAGTAGACCCACTGAGGTACAAATTGGAGAGTCAGTCCCTTTCACAATAGCACCCCAAAAAATAAAATACCTAGGAATCAATGGAACAAAGGAGGTGAAAGACCTCTACTGTGAAAACTATAGCACTCTGAAAAAGGAGATAGAAGATGATATCAAAAAATGGAAAGACATACCTTGCTCCTGGGTAGGAAGAACCAATATTGTCAAAATGGCTATACCCCCAAAACTATTACACAGATTCAATGCAATCCTGATTCAAATCCCAACAGCATATTTCACAGATCTAGAAAAAACAATCCAAACTTTCATCTGGAACCACAAAAGACCTAGAATAGCCAAAGCAATTCTAAGCAACAGGGACATGGTGGGGGTGTGCCACAACTCCGAACCTGAAACTGTACTATAAAGCCACTGTGATAAAATCTGTGTGGTACTGGCAAAATAACAGACCCGAGGATCAATGGAGTAATTCAGAAGATCCAGAAACTACTCCAGATACACTGTGCCACCTCATGTTTGACAAAGGAGCCAAAAATCCTCAAAGGAGGAAAGATAGCCTCTTTAACAAATGGTGCTGGAAAAATTGGGTTTTAACTTGCCAAAGGCTAAAACTAGATCTAACTCTTTCACCGTGTACCAAGCTAAAATCAAAGTGGATAAGAGACCTAAATATTAAAACAGACACTCTAAACCTACTGCAAAACAGGTTAGGTAAAACTCAAAAACATTGGCTTAAGGACAGATTTCATGAAGAAAACTTCTATAGCACAGGAGTTGGCTGAGGAAATCAACAAATGGGACCTCATTCTTCTAAAAAGCTTCTGCACAGCAAAGGAAACCACCAACAGTGCAACAGGCAACCAACAATGTGGGAAACTATCTTTACCAGCTGTTCGTAAGATAAGGGGCTACTATCTAAAATATATGAAGAGCTCAAAAAAATCAATTTTAATGACCGAATTCAAAAGTGGGCATCTGAAATTAATAGATATTTTTCAGAGGAAGAAGTAAGAGCAGCTAAGAAGCATATGAAGAAATGCTCAACATCGTTAGTCATTTGAGAGATGCAGATGAAAGCAACATTGAGATTTCATCTCATTCCACATAGAAAGGCTACCATTTCAGAATCAGCAAACGGCAAATGTTGGCAAGGCTGCGGAGAAGAAGGAACCCTTCTCCACTGTTGGTGGGACGGTAGACTCGTACAATCCCTGTGGAGATCTGTTTGGAGAATCCTCAAAAAGCTAGGATTGGCCGTCCCTTTTGACCCAGCCATTGCCCTGCTAGGTATATATACACAAGAATTAAAAGACTCATATCGTAGTGACATATGTGCACCCATGTTTATAGCAGCCCAATTTGTGATTGCTACATCTTGGAAACAACCCAAATGTCCATCAACTGGAGACTGGATAAAAAAGCTGTGGTTCTTCTACAGAATGGAGTATTACTCTGCCCTAATAAAGTATAACTTTGCATCATTTATACTTAAGTGGACATACCTTGAGGATATCCACTTAAGTGAAATAAATAGGGCACAGATAGGTACATATCACATCTTTTCTCTGGTATGAGAAAATAAAGATGTAAATGAGTCCTCACAGTGTATGTTATATATTGTGAAATAGAAAATGCTCTATGTAAAATAGGGTGAAGTGGGAAAATGTTGAGATTGTAACAAAAAAGTAAGGAAACAATTTTTATGTATATGGAGGGGTGTTAGGGTGTGTAGGTCTATGGGATAAAATGAGAATTAAGTTGTGTCTTATACTGGTACAAATCCCTAATATGGAGTGCAATCATGATGTGTATATTTAATATACCAATAAAGATTTTAAAAAGTATAAACGAACATATAAAGTGGAAAATCACATAGAATTGTATTAGAATATTTATAGAATTTCTGCAAGAATTTATTTAAGAAGGCTTCTGTCTTCCAGGACGTGCTTTATCTTTGTATTCATACAAAGAATTTCTTTGTGGTTTTAACAAAATTATGTAGCAATTAAGGCCAAAAATGCAGCCCAGACGCCCTGCACTGTAGGCCAAGATGGAGAAGACCTCCATGGTCACCATCACCTTCCCCTTGGTGCCGTGGAACACAGGCAGGAAGGTCACCCACACAGTGCAGAATACCAGCATGCTGAGTGTCAGGAATTTGGCTTCACTGAAGGTGTCAGGCAGGCTCCTGGCCAGGAAAGCCACAGTGAAGCTCAGCAGGGCCAGGGAGCCCAGGTATCCCAGGACACTGTAGAAGGCAGTGTGGGAGCCCTTGTTACATATGATGATGATGTGGTCATGTTCAGAGTGTGCATCTGTGTCAATGTAAGGTGGATTTGTTCCCATCCAGACTCCATAAATGGTGAATTGTATCAGGGAGCAGATGGGAATGATGTAATTAGGTGTCCCTGATACAACGGATGGCCTCATCCTACTGCCTGGATCAATGACCTTAAAGGCCAGAATCACTGTGACAGTTTTTGCCAAGACGGTGGAAACCACCACAGTGAAGACAACTGCAAATGTGGTCTGCTGGAGGATGCAGGTGGCTGTGTTGGGACGACCAACGAAGAGTAAGGCACAGAGGAAGCAGAAGGTGAGGGAGATGAGCAGGGTGTAACTGAGAGTCCTCTTGTTGGCATTGACAATGGGAGTGTCTCTGTGCTTCACAAAGAGTCCAAAAATAGCAACTGTGATAATAGTGAAAGTGAGGGGTGTTCCTGCCAGAGTCTTCCCCAAGGTATTTGAGTAATCTAGAAAAGTGACAGACTTTTTGATACACTCTTTTCTCTGACTGGCATTCTCATGATCCAGACATATCACACACTGCTCCATGCCTAGTGAGAAATTTTATTTATTACCAGTGTAATTTCCATTTTCATTCCTATTCTTAACCCTGCACCAAGATGTTCATAATTCGTTGAATCAAATTTCTGGTCAGCCTTTACGTTTTTTAAATATCATATAGTAAACAATTCCTCATTATCACTGGGCATTTTCCTTGTGTTGTTATTGAAAAATGTTCTGTTTTCTTTCTTAACCTGTCATATCCATCAGAGTAATACCATCTTTTGACAAAGCACAATGCTCTATTTAAATTAAACATCTCTGTGTATTTTCATCTTTTCTCATTTCATCAATAGTCAATTAATAAAGAACACAATTTAAAAAGTTTTAGAAAAGCCGACATTATTGGTAGTATTTCATGGAGTGTAAAATTTATTACCACGAATCAGGTTGTAATCCTGACCCAAATACATTAGTGCACATGGACTGAAGGGCCTAGAGTCAATGTATTCATGAGTAAGTACTAATATTTTTCTTCCCTAATCTCCTGTATCAGCACGTTTTACCCAACCATTATTTTAGCTTTAATTTTATAAATAATTTCCATTAATTTATTACTAGTATATTTTTAACACATAAAGTATTTATCAGTAGGTATTTCCTATTAAGAAATATAGTAGATCTTATCTTATCAAGTTCATTGTTGCATGTTTCAGGAGTCGATTGTGGGATTATTTTAACATAGATCTTTTGTTTAGTTACCACTAAACTGATTCACTAGCATTTTGCTCTTATACACTACCAACACTAGAAAGTAATTCTAGTCATATTAAAATCTTCCTGAGAACTTTTCTTTATCTTTCTCTGTCTGAACATATTGTACTTGCCAGGATTTCCAGTGTAACAGACAGTAGAAGTAGTCACTGGAGAATTTTTGTCTCATTGTTGCTTTCCCCATTGAAACACAAGTAGAATTTCTGCTTGTGTAAAATGGGTTTGATATTACTTCCTCCCATACAATACCTTGCTCTCCACTTTGCCATTTCGGTGAAGGAGTTTGAGTAATCAGTATTAGTGTGGTCTGCAATGCTTACACCTTTCATTATTGGGGCTTAAAGCACTATAACTTTGAGGAATATTAAATGATGATTTCATATGTTAGTACATATAATATACTGTGGAATTTTTTCCTCTTTGAAAGCCCTTATCATGATTTTTCCTACTTTCTGAGTCAGTTCTGAAAAGTTCTGTTTTGTGTCTCTATGAGGTATGATCATGTATTCAGTGAATCCTGCTGCTAAGTACCTTGTAGTGGAAAAGGAGGCTGTAAAACAATATGGTGAGTCCGCATCCACCTGTTCACTGGATCTGAAAAATAAAGCTCCCTCTAGCTCTTCTCCAAAGTCAATACATGAAAGTTAAACCCTTTGAAGATGCTGCAGCCAAACATTTAAAATAAAGATAATTATCAACAAATGCTGCAGAAACTGGGAAGAAGTATAAGAAAAGTAAGCAGATGTGAACTGAGAGTGATTAATGATTATAGGTCTGTCACAGCAATTTTTAAAATTTAATTGCACGCTTTTTGTGGATTACACCCAGAATTTCATCTCCCTGAATGTCCTATAAATTCCAGTAGAGAAGAGATAAAAATCTACTGATTGAAGTAATGCTAGAATATGAATATACTATAAATGCATGCACTCCTCTATCTTCCACACCCCAAATCCCTCCAGCACCTGTACCAAGGGGAATGCCTGGTACTCAGAATGTGAGGATCTGTAAGATCATTGTATGTGTTAAGATCAATGTGTAGCTTCAAAGATGATGAAGTCTTGGCACTTAATATTCTGCAGAAGATGGTGTTAGAAGTCAAAGAAAAGAATGTTACAGAGTAAAGAATTTTTTTTTGCATTTCTCTCATTATTTCTTCTTGTAAAATTGTTTTTGAATTTTTACGTGTTTTTAGTTCATGTAGTTTACAATCATCTGGGGGAGTATTTACACGTGCATCCCACAGCTTATTCTGGTTTTGGGATCTGTTCCTCATTCATTGTCCTTCCCTTTCCCTCCTCCTATTTCTCTGCACAGCTTTTCATGATCATTGATATAGTTCATTTTAGCTCATATTCTGATGTGCAGTGTTTACACTAATTGGGTTGTTAGGCTCCTCTGTGTGGCATATCTGTATTGTTCTCTATCTCATTGAAAGTACAGTACTTACTTGTTTATTTTAAGAACAATATCCTGTGGACAATATCCACTGCATTGTAGTCCAGCCCTTTTGATTACTTGCTTTTGGGGAAATCTGTATGGAAATTTCTAAAATACTAGGATTACAGGTTCCATTTGACCCAGATATTCTTATCTAGCTATTTTCATAAAGGAATTAAAAGCCTTATACACAGTGATATATGTGAAACCACGTACATAGTGACAGTGTTTACTCACTAAATCTTGGATACAGCACCAGTGCCCACCAACTAATGAATACATTAAAACAATGTGTTTTTAAAAATAATTAGAAAGAAGGATAACTTTGAGACATTGCTAAGTAAAAGGACACACTTTGAGAATATGCTCTTAAGGGAAAAAGTAAAACACGTACACATATCTGGTATGAGAAACTAAATGTGTAAATAAGGACAAAATAAAAAAATTGATATAGGAAGAAATTGTCCAAAATTATACTGAAAGTGAGATACTTTGCCAATAATTAAAGTATTTTATATAAAAACCTATAGTAGTATTAGGAAAAAAGCTGACAAAAATTATCATGATACATATTGTATTTAATATTTTTGCTCTCTAATAATTTTAGTTATAAAAATCATTTTAATAGAAAAGATTTTATATTCTTTATTAATTTCTACGGTAGTACATTAAAGTAAAAAAAATTTTTTAAACACTTCCAGGAAAACAAAGGGAAAAAGAAAAAATTCTCAACTCAGCTCAGGAAACAGTGTGATTGTGAAAGGATAACATTACAGAGGTCAGTGTTAAATAAAGGAAAAATAAATTTGCTTTACTATTCTGTTGAAAGTTTTAATCTTTTCTTGGAGTTAAGTAAGACAAAAAAAATCAAGACAATTTCTTGCAATGTTTTCCTCTTACCTGTCTCATTCTCTGGGCAGGGGGTGCAATCAAAACAGCAGGCAGGTTTTCCCTCCTGAGGGGATTTCCTAAATCCAGGATCACAGCTCTCACTGCAGACAGAGCGGAGAGTCTAAAGACAATCAGATGGTGTTGGTAACTTCTCTAACTTCAAACTTGTCAAAATTCATAAATCCAAATATTGTCTTATTTCATATTTATTTAATGAGAAACTATATAAATATGGACTAAAAGGTAGTTAAGTAAATGTGCTTGATTCACATTCATCAGAAATTGAACAAGTAAGAAAATTATTTTCATTGAAAGACAAATTATTAAATTTCTGTTTCTGAGCATATATGGCCAATATGATGAGGCCAGAATATACAAGATTTTCTGCATTTCTGTCTAACAAAGTGCATTAAGTGCATATTCAAATCACCTCAGTAATTCCTGTGGCCCACTCTATCATCTCCTCAGACAAAGACAACTGTTGACCAAGTAGAGCATGAGGGGAAAACTCTCCAACTTTCTTCCTAAGTTGAAGGCCTTCTGGAAAATTCCACAAGTTGAGAATATAATACTTTGCATCCATTTTATTTTTCTTGTCTCTGTATACTTGTTCTCCCACATGATTGTTCTGCTGCAGGTTCTTCAGAAAGGGGTGGAGCTGAAAAAGATACAAGACATTAAGATGAATTAGGTCCTAGTGTTTGGAAAGAAAATCTCAACTGGGGAGAGAATTTATCTTCATTCCTTGTTTACAGTGAAAATTTAAGAAAGGCATCAAATAAAGAAGAACAAATTAAATATCATGTTTTCTAAAATTTCAAATTCAAGAAAAATATTAAGATATCCTTTGAATATATAATGTTTACAGTCATGACAAGTATTTTCACTCAGATTTTTGTGATTTTTTTCCACAGCATCCACCTGAAAAATGAAGATACCAAACTGAAGATGTTATAGAATACAATGTTTTTTGTTGTTGTTGTTTTTTGGGTTTTTTTTTTAGAAATGGTATCATTTTGTAGTTCAGGCTGGTCCTGAACTCAGTCTCAAACTCAGCAGTCCTTCTGCTTCTCCTTTCCAAGTGCTGAGATTACAGGGATGAGCCACCATGCCAGACTCCATAGTAAATGGTACTGATTGCTGATGGGTGTGAGTCACCACATCTGGCATTATTGTATGTGGTTACCAAAGTTTGAACCCAGGCCCTTGTGCTTGCAAGGCAGGCACTGGAACTACTGAGCTATATCTCTGGTTCATAATGTATTTTATATATAAAACATCCACTACAGTGTTTAACATGTTTAAATACATACAAAAACTTCTTTTTAAACTAAAGGTGGAAAGTTTCAATTTTTCAATCAAAAACTTGAGGTAGTCAGAATATTAACATCTTTCATAATCAAAGGAATAATTTTGATTAATTTCCAGATAAAAATTCAGAATAATAAAATTAGTACAGAATATTGTGGGCTTTTCAGAAAGGATTCTTGTTTACTGCTTTTGACTCCCTGTGGGAATCCCTAAAAATTAACCTTGATAACAGAGTCAGGATTATAATAAAAAAGTTACCTGCCAGGGAGTGAACACTGTAGTGTCCCCACTTCCCACGGATTGTGTTTGACTTTGCTAAAGAAGCACTTGCTTGAAGGCTTGGGCCACTGCATAGACAGCACTGTATGTTGTAGCTCCCTTCGCTCATGGTCATGTCAAAATGATTTTCAGGAAGCCATGCCAGAGAGGCATTGGGTGGACAGTCCTTTAGTAAACAGTGAGAGTCTGTTAATGTGCAGTGAAAATTCTGAAACCACTGAGTCAGAAAGTTGTCTTCTGGGTATTTCAAGGGAGTAACCATTTGGATAAACTTTGTAAAACCAGAAAGCACTTTATGGTTGTGTGAAAAAATGAGAGTGCCATGAAATGAGTCCAGGATGAAATCTCTCCCAGCCAGGTCAGTGTGTCATGCTGAGTTTGTCACCCACACTCTCCATGTCACCAAATGTGTCACTACCTGGTAGTTTATGTCATTTAAAGATTCTGTATCATAATAAATGATAACCACATTTACTGGTGATCTTTCTCTGCTCTGGAAATCTTGCAGCTTTGGAATCCACATGTATAATACAAGAATATTTGAGATCATTTTCACAAATGCTACATAGACTCCATTCCTGTCCATTTCTCTCCTCACATCTGAGAGGAACTGAAATTCATTTTGACCTTCTGTGATGACCAGTCCCACCCAGGTCCAGCTGAAATGCAGCATCAAGGAAATCATGCCAAAGGACAATGACTCATCCTTTGGAGCCATCTGGTGGAGAGAAGGGAAGTGGCCACTGTCACTGAATGTAGAATCAAAAGTGCCAAAGGTAAGCTAATAAAAACAGAAAATTGGAATTTATGCAAAGAGAGTTAACCAAAATCACTATCTTAGACCAAAAAGCTATTTAAAAAGCTGAGAATTTCAGAGAGAAATACCCATTATTCCATCTATTTTACCATTTAACTGAATAAGTTTCCTGTTTTGGAGAATAACTTAGCAGACTCTGAGTTCAAAAAACTCTCTCATTTTCTCTATCCTTCTATTGTGACAGAAGGAGAAGGTGGTTATATGAAAAACTTCATTGTGTTATCCTTTTAGGTATTTCAATTTATGTGACTTAAAAACTGTCAATTTACTACCCTTAGGAATTGAACCTGCAATTATCAGGTATTGTGAAATGATTTTATCTCTCCATATTTACCCTCCCTCACCTGTGGAAATTTGTAGAGTTCCAGTAATGGTCCAATTTGAGAAGAAATTGCCCACAGTGATGCAATTAGCAATGCTATAGATTTAGTCTCTCTCCCACAGATGTAGTTTGGTGAACCATTTTGTCCTGAGTACAATGTGAGGAACTTCTGTAAAACTTTCCAGTGACTATAAAGGAAATTATGGTACTCATATCCCAGAGATATGTTGGGTAACAGGTGAGGATTCTTGTTGATCTCTTCAATGGAAAAAAATGAAGGCTAGCACATTCTGGTAATTGTTAGGGATAAGACTGAAAAAAGAAAAGTAGTTATCACAGAAAACTCTCAATATATGATTATATTGTAGTCCAGAACAATACCACTTATGAATTAACTGATGTTTCTCTCTTAATTCATATCCTAAGAGTCTAAATATGAATGTCTTAGCTTTAGAATTTTTTAAAACAGTTTCTCCCTTAGTAGTTCAGATTTGCCCTGAACTCACTACATATCCCAGGTTAACCTTTAACTTACAGAAATCCTTCTGCTTCTACCTCCTGAGTGCCAGGATTACATGCATAAACCACCACACTCAACATTTTAATATGTGGTTATCAGGTGCTATGGTTATAGTCATGAGTCAACAAACCCAGCATTGTTGTATATGTTTATCAGGGATTGAATTCAGAACCTTGTGCTTGCCAGGCAGATGCCAGAAACACTGAAGTAAATCTCTGACATTTTATGTGGATTTTTTATGTTTTTATCTCCCAAAGTTTATATTTTTTTTGGGAACTGGCAATGGTAAATTTATAACAGCTTTTATCAGGAAGTAAACTATTTTTGAGACATCTAAATGTACTTGTTTTTTAAGTTAATTGATTTTTGATACATTTTATATACACATCATGATCACAGTCAACATTAAAAATTTGTACCTGGGCCTGGTATTTAGGTCATTAGTCCTGGCATTTGCAAGTACAAAGTCCCAAGTTCGATCTTCTGTAACCACATACAACAATGCCTGGTGTAGTGACTCATACCCACCAGCAATCACTAACACATACCACAGTGCTGGGCATAGTGGCTCACTCTTGTAATCTCAGCAGTCAAGAGGCAGAGGCGGGAGGATTACTGTGAGTTCAAGTTTTGCCTGGGCTACATAGTGAGCTCAGAGCCAGCTTGAACTACAAAGTGAGACCCTGTCTCAAAAAAAAATTGTGCTACTATATGATATGACTTAATTCTTATTTTTTCTCATCCTCTCTCTCACTCTACAACCCCTTGCTCTCTATATACACAAGCCTTGTTTCTTTTTTTTAAACATTACATTCCCCCCCTATATTATATACCCTTTAACCCCTTTACCATTTGAATGTTTTCTATTTCAAAGTACCTATCACACCCTGTAGAACTCATTTATATCTTCAGTTTCTCATACTAGATAAATGATAATATATTTTACATATGTGATGCATTTATTTCACTTATGAATGAGTCCTTTAGGTGGGTTTTTAAGAGGTGATTCATGTTAAATTTATTTCTGTCTATGATTCGTTATGGATGCTATTAATATTCTTAGAATACCTCACAGAGAATTTGCTTTGTATTTCTGTTATAGAAGGAAATATCGATTAGTATCCACAGAAAATCATGAATCACATGCTTTCTAAATTCTAAGTTGAGACTGTTATTATATTGAGTAAATCCTGTTTTATTCATATTTCTTGTGGTATGTTGTTATGCAACAGTTTAATATACACCACATCCAAAATTGAGATGTATTCCCAGACATTGTAATTTGTTTTTAAAAGAGCTGGTGCATAGAAAGTCTTAGAATCTGTGCTAAAATAAATGATGTGACCTAGGAATTAGTAGGTCTTACCAATTTCTACATACACAATGAAAATTGTTTCATTTACCAAGTAAGGATTTTAAGGTAAAAAAACTAAGATACAGGATTGGGTTATCAATGTTTCTGATTATGAAGAATTAAAATAATGTCATACAGTGACACACCAATGCATACTTCATATCACAGGTGTGACATCTATGTTAACTTAAAATACCAATAGGAGGAACGATAATGCTGAATGGAAGGTGTAGACATGCCCAGTATGATGAAATCTGCAGCATGAATATGTTGCAGCGGTAGGCTGTTTCTGCCACCAATGAAACTCACAAAGGTGCTGTTATCTTCAAATCTCCACTGGATGAGAAACTTTGAAAAGACAGTCCTTCTGAACACAAGTTAAGCATTTACAAGACTGAAGACTAAGAACATTAACACAGCCATACATCAACACTTTTCACACTGAAGCTAGAAAAATAGTTTCAATGCAAACTTTAACATCTGTAGCAGTGCTTATCACAAATGTTTCATACGCTCACTATTTTCCAACGTCTTGTAAGTGATCTCCAAGAAAATGACATTTTTGCACAATTCTTCCTTCACGTTTAATTTTGCAGGGCCAGAGTATACAATATATTTGTAGAATTTCTGAATGTTAGTCCTATCAAGGCTTCACACACATATGCACACACACACACACACACACACACACACACACACACACATTTTGTTACTGCTTCCTACTTGATAGGAAATAATATGTATTTTCTCCTTGAACTGGTGCAAATTGACTCCAGGTGCACACTTATTATGCATGTTATCTATTCATCTGCCACATTCCAGGCCAGAATATGTATTTTTCAGCAAAGGTCTGCAGCTGTCTATATTTATCTAATAAATAAACTTATGCATGTTGGGGGTGGGGAACTGGGGGGGCCGATGGAATGGGACAAATGGGAATTAAGATTTTTTAGATGCTGGTACAAATTATCAATGTTGATTGTGATCATAAAGTGTACATAAAGTGTGCCCATAAATCAGTTTTAAAAAGAGAAATGCAACTTGCTCAAGTTTCTTTTGTCAGACTATTATTGAACAAGAATTACCTCTGTCTCAGAGTTCTTGGATTTCCACAGAATACTGCCATATATTTTCTCAGTGATATTTTTCCTCTAAATATCACTTTCTCTCTTCCTCATCATAATCACCTACAAACTTCAATTTTTATTTTCTTTAATTGTCTCTATCTTAAAATACTGCTATATACAAGATCATAGTATTTTTGTTAATTTGAAGATTCACACCATAATTAAATGAGTATATATTTCCTTGTCATAATATTTAGCAGGAATTTCATCTAATTCATTGGTAATTAATAGAACTATCATGGTAATTGTACTGTCTTGTCTTTGATGTCTTTCACATTGAATTTAGTTTCTACACATTTCCACAAAAAGACTTAACTAAATGTGTCATTTTCACATCAAGTCTCTTGTTCTTTAGTTAAGTGAAAAGTGTTTATAATTTTGTGATAGATGTCTTATTCAAGGAAGAAGTAATAGAAAATTTCATACTAATTAATGTGTGAACTTTATTATAGTAGAAAGTATTTTCTTTCTATTTTCAGATTATTTCTAACTCTTATTCTAGGCTTTATTTTGCATGTATTTGCACATCTTTGCTTTTGAATTCTATTATATCACTTTATTTGGGTAAGCACTATGTTCACTTCTAACTCATTATATCTTGGAGAATGGAATGACAGCACTCAAATTGATCATAATTTCTCATATACTTAGATACCAATAGACTTTTAAACCTTTATGATTTTACATGATTTGCCTATTTTGTTTCAGAAATTTTCTTTTTATATCCTTCTGTCTCATCTCAATTATGTTTGAAAATTCTCTAGTTTCTCTTGTGTTTGTGGGACAAGGAAAGATTTATGTTTCCCTCCCAATTAAAACAGAGTTTTCTTTTTTCTAGCATCTGATTTAACTCACAAATGACACTTCTAATTTTTAAAAATCTACAAGTTTATGTGAAAATTTATCATCTTGGAAAATTTTTCCTGTTAATATCTGTTGCAAATTTTTGTTTCAAGGAATACTTTACAAGTATTTTTTGTTTTATGATAGTAGGTTTGAATATTGAGCAAGAAATTTTATAAAGCCATTATTATTAAAATAATTCTGTGCTTTGTTGAAAGTAATAGAATTAATTTGTTTATATGTTGAGATGTTTCTTGTGCCAAAGCAATATAAAGTGAGTTCAGTATCTTTAGTTCATCTTTTCTCTCTCAGAAGTTATTTGTGTTTGCTTCCATCACGTCAACTGACACCTTACTGAGTACTTTTCTTTCCTTTCCAATGACTCTACATTAATCAGAGAATATCTAATATTTTTCCTTCCAGGAATTTGTAACTCAAATCAAATATTTCTACAAGTAAGTGAAAATTTAAAAAAGGAAATAATTGCCTAAAAACCCTATAAATACAACCCTTAAAAATTCTCAGTTGTACCTGTCAGGATCACATCAGACTTTCCAACACCAGTTTCAAGGTAAGGAGAGCCTAGAGAGAACTCTTTCAATTATTGGAGGAAAAAACCCTACAACTTAGATTAATATATTCTGCAAAAATCTCTTTCAAAATTGACAGAAGAATAAGACATTTCAATGACACAGAACAGCTGAAAGAATTCACAAATATAAAAGAACCATATCTTCTTTATCCAGTCTTCTGTTGATGGACATTTTGGTTGTTTCCAATATTTAACAGTCTTGAGCTGCTATAAACATGGGTGCGCATACATCTCTGTGATATGAATCTTTTAATTCTTTTGTGTACATACCTAGCAGAGTAATGGCCGAGTCAAATGGGACTTGCAATCCTAGCTTTTTGAGGAATCTCCACACGGATCTCCACAGAGTTTGTACAAGTCTACATTCCCACCAACAGTGGAGAAGGGTTCCCTTTTCTCCGCAGCCTTGTCAACATGTATTGCTGGCTAATTCTGAAATAGCAGCCATTCTTTGTGGAGTGAGATGAAATCTCAATGTTATTTTCATCTGCATCTCTTGAATGACCAATGATGTTGAGCATGTCTTCTTATACTTCTTAGCTGCTCTTACTTCTTCTTCTGAAAAGTATCTGTTCATTTCCGACGTCCATTTTTGAATTGGGTCATTAAATTTGGGTGGGCTGATTTTTTAAACCTCATATATATTCTAGATACTACCCCTTAAATAAAACGTGCTCTCCAAAAAATTCTAAAGAATAACTTGAAAAACAAGACTGCATGTCACAAACCATAGAACCAGCAGAGTGAATTCATTGGGCAAAACAAGAAACTAAATGGAAAGGAGCAAAAGATAAGAATAAAAGAGCCAAGAGCAGAAAAATATCATCGTAGAGCTAGCTCAGTCCACATCAGTCAGACCTATTAATGTCAGTGGTCTCAATGTCCAAATTAAAAGACGCCGATTGAGCTTAGGGATTTAACTCAGTGGTTCCAGTGTCTACCTGACAAGTGCAATGTCCTGAGTTTGATGCCCAGTACTACATGTTACAATGCTTGGCATGGTGGCCATGCCTGTAATCCCAGAACTCAGGAGACAGAGGCAGGAGGATCACTGTGAGTTCAAGACTAGCCCCAGCTACATAGTGAGTTCAGGGTCAGCCTGAATTACAAAGTGAAACCTATCTGAAAAAAAAGATACAAATTAGCAGAAAAGTTAAGAAGCAGAAACCTACAATAGGCAGTATACAGAAAACACACCTAATTCAGAAAGATATTCAAAGCCTGAAAGTACAAGAATGGAAAACATCTCTCCATGCAACAGAAAATGCAAAAAAAGCAAAAGTGAGTATCTTATTTGCAGACAAAGTAGATTTCAAACTCAAAATGATTAAGAGTGACAAAGAAAGACAGTACCTCCTTGAAACAATGCAAGACAAATACATAACATTCACTAATATTTATGCACCAAATTTTATTCCATCTAACTATATAGAATAAATATTAATGGACTTTAAGAGATAAATAAGCACTAATATAATAATAGAAAAAGATTTTAATACTTGACTATCAGAAATAGGCAAATTGACTGGACAAAAAAAATCAATAATCAAATATTTGAACTGAGCCAAACTTTTGAAAAAACTGACTTAATAGGTGTCTCTGGAGTATTTTACCCCAAAAAGTCAGAATATATATTCTATGCAGCTGCTCCTGGGTGATTCTCAAATATAGACCACATTATAGTTCATATAGCATGGTTAAATAAATGCAAAGGAATTGAAGTTATCATCTGGATATTCTCAGACAACAGAGCCTTGATATCGGAGCTCAGTCCCAAAAGAAATCCCAAAATCCTCATAATCACATGGAAATTGAACACTACTCTTCTGAACAACCAATGGATCACAGAAGAAATTAAAGAAGAACATATACAGTTTTTACAATTAAATGATCATTCCAATACAACATACAATAGTTCATGGGACAGAGTGAACGCAGTTAAACAAGGGAAATTCATGGCATTAAATGTCCACTAATACTAATTCAAAAATGGGCATCTGAAATGAACAGATATTTTTCAGAGGAAGAAGTAAGAGCAGCTAAGAAGCATATGAAGAAATGCTTAACATCATTAGTCATTCGAGAGATGCAGATGAAAACAACATTGAGATTTCATCTCACTCCACATAGAATGGCTGCCATTTCAGAATCAGCCAACGGCAAATGTTGGCGAGGCTGCGGAGAAGAAGGAACCCTTCTCCACTGTTGGTGGGACTGTAGACTTGTACAACCCCTATGGAGATCAGTTTGGAGAATCCTCAAAAAGCTAGAATTGATGGTCCCATTTGACCCGGCCATTGCCCTGCTAGGTATATACACAAAAGAATTAAAAGACTCTTATCACAGTGACATATGTGCACCCATGTTTATAGCAGCCCAGTTTGTGATTGCTACGTCTTGC
>PVIR01015413.1:18337-38507 GCA_004026965.1 Petromus typicus
CTGCCATAAAAAATGATAAGTTTGAATCATTTCTACTTAAATGGACATACCTTGAGGATATCCTCATAAGTGAAATAAATAGGTCACAGATAGATACATATCGCATCTTTTCTCTGGTATGAGAAAATGAAGATGTAAATGAGTCCTAGCATTGTATGTTATATATTGTGAAATAGAAAATGCTCAACGTAAAATAAAGTGAAAGGGGACAATGTTGAGATTGTAACAAAGAATAAGGAAACAAATTTTATGTATATGGGGGGGTGGTGGGGTGGGTAGGGCTATGGGAAAAAATGAGAATTGAGTTGTGTCTTATACTGGTACAAATCCCCATTATGGAGTGCAATCATGATGTATATATTTAATGTACCAATAAAGATTAAAAAAAAAAAGCTAGGATTGGCGGTCCCACTTGACCCGGCCATTGCCCTGCTAGGTATATACACAAAAGAATTAAAAGACTCATATCACAGAGACATATGTGCACCCATGTTTATAGCAGACCAATTTGTGATTGCTACGTCTTGGAAACAACCCAAGTGTCCATCAACTGGAGACTGGATAAAAAAGCTGTGGTTCTTCTACAGAATGGAGTACTACTCTGCCATAAAAAATGATAAGTTTGAATCATTTCTACTTAAAATGACATGGGGTTGGTGGGGCTATGGGAAAAAATGAGAATTAAGTTGTGTCTTATACTGGTACAAATCTTCATTGTGGAGTGCAATCATGATGTGTATATTTAATGTACCAATAAAGATAATTTTTTAAAAAAGAACGTGTTCTCCAATAAGATGAAAAACAAAGAAATGGGTAGAACAGTGGACACATAATCTTCCAAAGTTGAAAGAAAAAGATACAAAAAAGTTAAACCTGCCAGTATCAATTAGTGAGACTGAAAATGTAGTTAAAACACACAAGGCTAAGAAAAGTCCTAGTACTAATGATTTTACTGCTGAATTCCACAAAGCTATTAAAGAATAGTTAACACCACTACATCTCATACTCCAATAAAATCGAAAGGGGTGCAATACTCACAAATTCATTCCTGGAAAGTCCTTCCTGGGAGTCCAGGGAAGAGGATGCATCAGAACCTTTGTGGTGAACTCCAGTCCCACATGAGTCCCACAGCAAAAGGATTGACAACCAAGAAACAATAAAGTCAGAACCCCGAGGAAAAAGACTGAGCCAGGATTGACTCTTAGTACTCTGAGCAGTAGTAACAAAAGTCCAAATAATGCAGCAGCAGAAGAGGGAACAGAAAAGCCCATAAACCGAGCTCACTCCACCTTTATTTAGCACCAATTCATCATACCCATAATCCTAGCGTGCATAAAGTAGGGTAGTCCCACAATAATCCCTGTAGTGGAAGATTACATAGGGCAGGGTAGACACCCTTAAATCCTAGTAAATTCCAGTAAGTCGTAATGCCAATAATCCTAGTGCAGTAATTCTTATAGTTTAAAATCCTGTAGAGCAAGGCAAATTTCCGCAATAGTCCCAGTAGTTGATCATGCAGGGCAGGGCAGACATCTGTAAGTCTAAGTAAGTAAGTCATAAGTCTGAGTAAGTCATCTGCACTTCCCGACAGGAAACCAGTGTAATACTGCTTCCAAAAGTAGAGAAAAACCGAAATAAAAAAGAAAACTACAGTCTAATCTTCCTAATGAACATGCTTCAAAAATCCTTAATAAGATATTGGCAAATAGAATACAGAAGATCATCAGGAAGATCGTGCACCTTGACCAAGTTAGATTCATCCCAGGAATGCAAGCACGGTTCAACATACACAAATCAATAAATATAATACAGGATATTAACAGACTCAATGACAAAAACCATACATTTATCTCAGTACATGTAGAAAAAGCATTTGACAAAATTTAAAATCCTTTCGTGATCAAACCCCTACAGAAAATTGTAATAGAGATGATTTATCTCAGCCTTATGAAAGCAATTTCTGAGAAACCAAAAGCCAGGATCACACTAAATGGTGAAAAATGAAATCTTTCACACTAAGGAGCAAATAAAGTTGTTCACTATCACCACGCTGTTCAAAATAGTGCTGAGTACATTAGCCACAGCTCTTAGAGAAGAGAAATAAATAAAAGGAATAAAGATAGGAAAGAATGAATTTAAACTGTAGTTATTTGAGGGTGGCATGATACTCTGTATATAAGATCTTAAAAACTCACCGAAAGACTGCTAGACTTTACCAACAAATTTAGTACCATTGCTGGGTGCGAGGTCAAAAATTAAAAAATCAGTATCTTTTGTATACACACACACAAAAATCTCATTGAGAAATAAATTGGGGAGTCAATTCCTTTCAAAATAGTATCCAAAAATATGAAATATCTAGGAATCATTCTAAAATAGATTAAAGACCTCTATTTTATGAACTACAGCACTCTTAAAAAGATTACAAGTGATATTAGGAAATGAAAAGAAATCCCTTGTTCTTTTGTGTGAGGAACCAATATTGTGAAAATGGCTATCCTTTTGCAACCAGTAAATGGATTTAGTGAAGTCCCAACTGAAATCCAAACAGCATATTTTACGGACTTATGGGCAATAATCCAAAAATCATCTGGAACCACAAGAGATGCAGAGTAGCAAAAGTAATTCTAGGAAGCAAGGACATGGCAAAAGATATCATAATTTCCAACTTGAACCTATACTGCAATGCCATGGTGATAAGAATAGCATGGTACTGGAAAAGTAACAGATCTGGGGATCAGTGGAATAGACTAGAAGATCCACAAATAGCCCCAGATATACTAATGAACCTCTTCTTTGACAAAGGAGCAAAATACCCTCAATGGAGGAAAGGTAGCTTCTTTAATGAATGGTTCTAGAAAAGCTGGGCTTGCACCTGCCAAAGACTAGAGCTAGACCAATCTCTCTCACCATATACTAAATTAAAATCAAAGTGGATTAAAGACTTGGATATTAAAATAATTACAATAAACCTGCTGCTAAACAGTTTATGGAGAACTCTTGAAGACACTGGCTTACAGAAAGACTTCATGAACATGAACATGCTCCTTTATAGCATGAGAACTAGAAAAAGAAATAAAAAAGGGATCTCATTCCATTAAAAGCTTCTGCAGAGCAAAGGAAACTATCAGCAGAGCAAAAAGACAACCAACAATGTGAGATATATCTATACTAGCTGCTTCTCAGACATACTATCTTGAATATAAAAAGAGCTTAAAAATAAGACATCCTAAATTTTAAAACCCAGTTCAAAATGTGCACCTGAAATGAACAGACACTTTGCAGAGGAAGGAGTAAAGCAGCTAAGAAGTATATGGAGAAATGCTCAACATCTCTGATCATTCGAGAGATGCAGATGAAAACAACACTGAGAATCTATGTTACTCTACGAAGAATGCTGCTATCTGCAAATTAACAAATATTATAGGTTGGCGAGGTTGAAGAGAGAATGAAACCCTTCTCCACTGTTTGTGGGAATGTATAATGGTACAACACTTATGGAGATCAGTGTGGAGACTCCTGAAAAAATTAAGTTTAGAGGTCCCTTCTGACCCTGCTATTCCCCTATTAGGTTCATACATGAAAAAATTAAAAGATTCATTACACAGCAACATATGTCATCCATGTTTTTATAGCAGCTCAGTTTGTAATATCTAAATCTTGGAAAAAACATAAATGCCAATAAACCGGAGACTGGAAAAAGAATATGTGGGTTTGTTTTTTAATGAAATAGAGTATAATTCTGCCATAAAGAGTGATATATTTGAATCATTTATTCTCAAATGGACATAACTTGAGGATATATTCATAAGGGAAATTAATATATCACAGTTGTATAAATATCACGTCTTTTCTCTGGTATGATCTGAATGTGTAAATGAGTTTTAAAATGTATTACAGGTATTATGAAATAGCAAATATACAAAGAGAAGTGTTAGGTAATGAAAAATTTTGATGGCAAAAAAGGAAAGAAAACATGTATATAGGAATAGAGTTGTTTTAGGAAGGGGAGAGGAATTGCAAGAAAATGTGAATTAATCCATGACATTCTCAATGTTGACTGTGAACATGATGTGTATACAAAATGTAGCAATAAATTCTAGAAAATTCTCAATATTGACTGTGATCATTATGTATAAAATGTACCAATAAGTTGAATTAAAAATTAAACTTCTAACTGCAAACCACTTGAAGGTCAGAAAAGAAAAAATAAAGTATTAGAACCAAAAGTTTAAAAATTTCTCTAAGTGATATGAACTTGAAGAGAAAACACAGAAGTGGAGCATATTACGATTTTCATCTAGCACTGAGGACTCACATAAACACATTTTTTGCTATGTGGTCTCTTAGCAGCCGTTGCTTTTGAGCTGAAAAATTTAAAATTATTCCACAATTATCTGGCTTATATGTTCCTAAAGAATGCATCTCCAGAAATAATTCAGAAAGATAATTGTAATTTTTGATTTAGAACCACATTTATAATACTATTGTGTCATATGTTCAACAGAGACTTTAACACTATAAT
This sequence comes from Petromus typicus, assembly GCA_004026965.1. Lineage (NCBI taxonomy): Eukaryota > Metazoa > Chordata > Mammalia > Rodentia > Petromuridae > Petromus > Petromus typicus. The sequence continues at coordinate 22,863 of PVIR01015413.1, forward strand.
GTAATAGATTTAAATGTTATTATAATATCAATAACAATAACATCTCAATCTTCAAACAAATCATAGGTAATAGATTAAATAAAGAATATTATCATCATGAAAATAGAGATGCTAACAGTATATTTTTAAAGTAACTGAAACAAAATATTTGTCTACATCTAAACAAAATCAACACTTCAACTTTCTCTCGCTCTTTTTTTTTTTTTTTTGAGACAGGGCCGCATTTTTATAGTTCATGCTGGCCCTGAGCTCAGCCTTGAGCTCACAGCAATCCTCCTGCCTCTGTCTGCCAAGTGCTGGGAGTACAGCCCGAGCCACCAAGCCCAGCGCTGTGGTATGTGGTTCTGGTTGCTCGTGGGCGTGAGTCTCCACATCTAGCATTGTTGTATGTGGTTACCAGGGATTGAACCTGACTCCTTGCCCGTGCAAGGCAGGCCACTGAGCTAAATCCACAGCCCAGCACTTCAAATTTCTTCCCATAATAGTACACAGTTTATAACTGACAATCTTTAGGGAAATTTTAAAAAATATTCCAATCAAGACACTGATTTTCCTCAAATATCGAAGAAGCGCTTCGTGGCAAGTATACTATTAGCACCAGGAGCTGCTGTGCAGTGGAACCACTCGCCCACCTTCTGGAAATCTCATGTTAACAACAGAAACTTTACTGTGCATGCTCCGTGATCTGCTTCAGATGTTGTGCGATTATTGTTACAGAAGCTGTGCTTCATAAGAGTTGTGCACAAAACAGATTCCAGGTCAGTAGTTTGCACCAGAACTTGTTAATGTTGTTCTGAAATTCCTGATTCATAAAAATGAGTGTGCAACAAGACATCAGAGAAGAATTGAAGTGCCAGTATTAATATCTCATAAAGTAGAAGATGACTCACTACATAAACTTAAAAACTTCTAAAGAGGCTTCATGATTCACTAAGCATACAACACCCAACCCAAGAGTAAATACTTGTACAACAGTCAAAATTTTATAGAAGCACAAATCTTGGAAACAGCCCAAAGGCCCATCAACTGAAGACTGGATAAATAAGATGTATTTTTTCATTATAAAATAAAGCATTACTCAGTCATAAAGAATGATGCATTAGAGACATTTATAAATAAATGAAAACATGTTTGGATCATATTTATAAGTGAAATAAATAGGACATACATGTGTAAATGCCACTTGTGATCACTGTGGGATGTTGAAGCTGAAATCTTGCAAATTTCAGTTCAGTTTTGTCAATGTAACAAATTAGAGAGATATTGTCACATTATTATAAACCTAAATGAGTTATTAAAGATTTGAGTCATTAGCTCAGTGAAAGGTTTTGGGTTCACATACCAGTAACACAAAAACTACTAGAATTAACACAGATGTGTATGTAAATTTATAAATCAGGAAGATTTTATTTTCTTTACCTACAAGTTCATATCCACGTATCATATATTATATACAAAACTACTTCACTGAAGCATAAATCTTTTAAAATATTTTAAATGATTTGTAAACAAGTATTTATTATCCTAAATGTTTAAAACATTTCTAAAGTATTAAAAAATCTATATGATTGAAGTGTGCTAATAGTCAAAACATAGAATAAAATATCATTACAAATACATAGAAATAAGTAGTTAATAACAATAAAATTTAATTTTATAAATAATCTATTCATGTACATCAAGTTGTGTCATTTGATCTAAAACACAGAAAATCATATTCTATTATATAGCTGCTTGAAATATTTATTATTATATTTCTCAAAATTAAATTGACTTAATTTTAGATAGTTTAGAATCTAGCCATTGCATTTGGCATAATTCATGTACTTTAAGAAGAAAATGTACAGCTAGCTTCAATAATCTATTTCTCAAAAAACCTATCTGTAGTCATCCATATAAAAATGGGAAATTAGAAACCAATTTGAAAATTAGGTACATGAAATTTTGGCAGAAACAAACTTTTTTATCTTATAGGATATATAATATTGTATAGGCATAAGAATTATCATGATGATGTTTATAAAAACAGAATAATCCTACTATTAATATATATTATATATTATATAGTATATAATCCTATTAATATATATTTAATATATGATTAATATATTATACATACATACATGTATAATTAAAATCTCCAAAATAGTAGGAAAATAATTTGAAATCATGTGACTATTCCATATATGCACACATAGGCCATATCCTCCTTTAATGTTATAATTCTACTTTATAATACAATTCTCTTATAATGAGAAATGTATACATTTTGTATCTGTACATAGTTTTTACTTTCTAAAGTTCTCTTTTTAGTTTGATTTTATGCAATCTTGAAGCATTTCCATGTGTGATTCAAAATTTTTACTTAAGCCCTGGACATTAAAAGTTCCTATGTTTGTAAGGATGTTAGTTTTAGTCACAGACACTGTACATACTCTGTGGCCCAGGAGAAGCCTGATTGCTGCAGTGAACAGGAGAACACAGACGCAAGAGGAAAAGAGCAACAAGTGGTCTGTCTTTCCCAAAGAAGAAAAACAAGATTTTCCTCCAGCACCTTTAAAGTATCCTTTAAATTTGGTCACATTCAGTATCTGACAGTTCCCCATTGTTTACTTTTCCCAGATTAGGCCCCATTCACACTGCAGTTATTTCCATTAGAATCCTTTGAGTTAGGTTCAGCCTGGTCCCCATGACCTTTATGTTGTCACTGAGGACTTTTCCATCCTGACTTCCATGCTGCTCTTTGCTCTTAAACCCTCATTAGAACGTGCAGGATTCCGGATCTACCTCAATTCTCCTGTAGTTCACTGCAGTGATCTGTATACTGAGGACTCTTCTCTGATCTGACAAAAGCTTTCTTACTTTTTCCAGTAAGTGCCATTCATATTTTTTACTTTACCAGATTGCAGGATATACAGACTCCTTCCACATTCACTGAACAGTTTACCAGACCTGTTACTAGCTCCTTGAAAAAATAAACTTACTAGCTGCTTGAAACAGTAAACAGCAACCATTAGAATAAAAATATTTCCCATAAAGAAACTGATCAACAACATCCAATTTATTATGGAGAACTATTTGGGGAAATGCCAGCTGTAGTGACTCGTTATTTTATTCACAGCTAGTTGGGAGGCTGAAGCCAGATTTCATGAGTGAAAACGATTTGGTCATCATTGGCACCATAATAATGCCTTCCATCAGAAATATATCAACATCTTAGGCTGGGGCTTTAGTTCAGTGGTTCTGGTGCCTGTCTTGTAAGTGCAAGGACCAAGGTTCAATCCCTGGTAAGCACATACAACAACACCAGGTATGGAGACTCACACCCAGCAGCAATCAGTATCACATACCACAGTGCCAGGCAGGGTGGCTCATGCTTATAATCCCAGAATTCAGAAGGCAGAGGCAGGAGGATTGCTGTGATATGAGTTTGAGGCTGAGCTCAGGGCCAGCCTGAACTACAAATCAAGACCCTGTCTGAAAAAAAAAAAAAGAAAGAAAGAAAGAAAAGAAAAGAAATTATGTAAACATCTTAAAATACCCAAGAAGAAAAATATGAATGAACATATTAAATATGATAGTGAATATCACATAGGTACAAGTGACTGTGGCCAGAGGGTCCCTTCACTGGGATCTTTGTTGTCCCTACTTCCAAGACAATGCTTGTGATGTCATCAAACTAAAGACATAGATGGACATCATTCTGGTGGCATCAACTTGTACACAGGAGCACACATCTCTACAGTCTTCTGATTCTATACACAGTGTGTATATTAATGATAATGTTAGCTACAGATTTGAGATGTCTGAACACAGAAAATGCATGTGAATAAGAATCAAATTAGATGGTGGAATTTCACAGAATGTTGACCCTTGTTCCTGGCTTAAGTGACAGATCCAGATATACAGAATCAGAGAAATGAAACCTTGAGAAACATAGTATTTGAAAGTGTAACTGAATAGCTACAGTCAGATCTGCTCAAGCAGGTGGGGCCTGAATAGAAGAGATGTAAACATTTATGAACCATGTAGAAATATTATTAGACCCTGGTCTTTAGATAATGGATAACCACCTCATTCTTATAACACTAAATTCAACCCAGGGCTTAGATTGTGTGTATAACAGAGACTTAATGTTACACTGTGACAAATCAGACATAATGAAGTGTATGTATAATACATTAAGGTGGAAGCCTGAATCTCATTTATGATCTAATTGAAAAAGAGAAGCTTAAGTAAGAAAAGTTCGTATTGTATTCTTTTCCAAAAAGGAATGAGAGTATAAATGACTGAAGCATAATTTTTTATGGCAGAGTAATACTCCATTGTGTAGATGAACCACAGCTTTTTTATCCAGTCTCCTGTTAATGGACACTTGAGTTGTTTCCAAGATGTAGCAATCACAAATTGGGCTGCTATAAACATGGGTGCACATATGTCACTGTGATATGAATCTTTTAATTCTTCTGTGTATATACCTACCAGGGCAATGGACGGGTCAAATGGGACCTCCAATCCTAGCTTTTTGAGGAATCTCCAAACTGATCTCCACATGGGTTGTAAGAGTCTACAGTCCCTCCAACTTAAATGGACATACTTTGTGGATACCCTCATAACTGAAATAAATAGGTCACAGATAGGTACATATCACATCTTTTCTCTGGTATGAGAAAATAAAGATGTAAATGAGTCCTAGAATTGTATGTTATATATTGTGAAATAGAAAATGCTCAAAGTAAAATAGGGTGAAGGGGAAAATAATGAGATTATAACAAAAAAGAAGGAAACCAATTTTATGTACATAGGGGGGTGGTATGGTGGGTAGGGCTATGGAAAAAAATGAGAGTTAAGTTGTATCTTATACTGGTACAAATACCTATTATGGAGTGCAGTCATGATGCGTATATGTAATGTACCAATAAAATTTTTTAAAAAATTAAAATTTAAAAAAACAGAAAGGAATGAGAGAATAGAATAAAAACACATTACTAACAGTTCTGTGTAAGCCAGAAGTACAGGATAGACAGCATAAAGACCCAAAGAATACTGATCTGTCCACTCACAAACTCTAGGCATTGTTGACCCTGATTCAGAAGCACCAAAATAAATGAGTGACAAGATATTTACTCCAGAGTAAAGAAGTCCTTGCTGAGTTTTATATAAAATACACCAGTAAAGTATGCACAGATATACAGGTGAAAGAAACCCCCTATCATCACATCTCTGTCCTTGTACACGCTGGTGCTCCTGCCCTGAAGACAGTCATCATTGAACAAAGTGGACACAGTGAGAGGAAGCTGAAAGAGGAAGAAGAGAATGATCAGAAGGGACATAGTACAAGGAACCACAGATGGTTGGAAGACGGGATCTGTTCTGTCAGCCAAGTGAACAGGAATACTATATATGTGCTTATGTATATAGGGAGATAAATGCATATGAATGAAGTATTTACTGTTTATCATTTCACAAAAGGTATGTGCTTTATAATCCTGACATCTTTCAGCCAAGCCTCCTCCATGTAGTTGGAGAAAGTTTCCCCCATTTGCCCTGAAGCTCTACATCTGAGGCCTGGTGTCTCTGAGAAAAACACAAGTATGAAAACATCTGAAGATCTGGATCTGTATCTCCAGGTACCATTATCTCATTCTCGTCACTTACACTAAATTCCCAGGAGCTCCCTCCTCCCAGCCTCTTTCAATAGGATGCTTACTCGGGTTCCATTTGGGGTGATACACATGGATTGCAGCCAAGGGTTCACTGTGCTGTGTTTTTGAAATGACCTGGGGAGACCCAAGGTCAGTTAGTAGGGTTGATGCTCTGTGCCTCCAAGGCACAAGCAAAGAAGTTACAGATTCACTTGTGTAGGAATCAGTGCAGCATCAGAACCTTTCCTGTATAGCCGCTTCTTGTCTGAGTCATGTGTGCAATTAGAAATATTCTCCCAAATAGATATTTTCCCTAATCCCTAGAGAATCAGTCAGTACAGTATATCCATGAATTCCAAATTAGCTACTCAAGTTTAATAAAGTCATATGTGGCATTTCTGAAATCTAAACTTTGACTTTCTACTTTTTAGAATTTTCCAACATGCCAATTTCACATGTTTTGTGAACATTGTGAACATTAAAACAATACATTGTTTTAATATATTTCCACAACAACAACCTGGGGATCAACATTATTAACATTTTTATGACAACATGTTAATTTGTTGGTCATGAATCAAAGCAGCATTTTTTACCACCAAAATGACTGAATATGAGAGTCACACATGTGACTTTAGAGCAAGAAATTTACTACGTAGGGAAAGTTCTTATTTATGGTCTGATAATGACTGAGTAGAGAGTGTTGTATATTTGTGAAATTTTAAACAGTATTCAACACAAGTTGTGAGTTATGATATAAAGGTGGATTTTATTGTTAGATCAATGTTTCCTTGTGAATTGTGAGGTGGAATAATAGTTGAAATGGTAAAGAAAAATGGAGTACATTTCACATTAATACCTTTAAAATTAAAACAAAAAATAAAGTCACTGAACTTTAAGAAATAATTTATTTCCTAATTAAATGTTTAGCATCTCATATCATAGTTGAGTATTTGAAAGATACCTAGTCTAAATAAAGATGTGCTATAAATGCAAAATATACAAATCTCAAATATTTTGGATAAAACTGAATTTATGGCATCCTAATAATAATTTTAGTATTAAATATATATTAATATATTACTACATTGGAACTTTTAGCTTAAGCATAATATATAATTGAGAATTAAAAATAAAGGGCTGACATTAATATACTCTTGCAAACTCTGTGATATACCAATGAACACACATGCACAAACACACACACACACACACACACACACACACACACAGGACATGCCTAAAACTACTATGAAAATCAATTCCCTACTATAATCTGCTGTAATTTGAGGTCAGATTGTTGCTATAAATTCACTTGTGTCTCCTCAAAGTCAAGGTAAACCAAATATTTGTGAATATGACCTTATCTGAATTGAGGGACCTCTCAGGTGCAATAAGCGTAAGATAAGTCTGGCCCCATTACAGCATAAATGGTGATTCTGGAATCAGAGAAAAAGTTCTCCACAATACCACACAATAACACAATGATGGTGTTACAGACAGGAGAAGATCTGACTTCACCCAGTGTATTGTAAATGATCCATTGTTTTATGTTTTCTTAGTGAGTGTTTTCTGTACATGCAATTTACAATTTTCTTGAGGAGTGGATACGTGTGAATAAATAGCAGAGCTTCCTTTAGAATTCCCTTCCCCTTCCCTGCATCTTCATCTACACTCTCTAAATTGTCTATCCTTGATTCATTTTTGTTGGTATTATCAATGTAATATTTAGATTCATTTAGTAATGTTTCCAGTACAAATACAATTTTATTCTTCTTATGTCCCTGCCACCCCTCCCTCTCTCCTGTCACCTACTTCCTTTTGCAACTCTTTCCATTTTTGAGGGATCTGTCCTTTGTCTCCTTCTATCCATTCTTTAGAGTGACCTTTGTTTGTACTTCATCTTACTAAAATGAGAGATCTCATGCAGTTTATAGGAGCATTCGTCTGGGTAATTTCACTTGTATTATATTTTCCAGGTGAATCTATTTTCCTGCAAATGTATTAAATGTGTCCTTCATTAACTATTATCCCATTATGCTTAGTTACATTTCTTTTATTTAGTAATCCTTTGATGGATATGCATGCTGCTTTCAGGATTTAACTACTATGAATTATGCTCTTATTAACAATGGTAAGTGTATACTGCTATAGTATGTTGTATTTAGCTCTTTGGAACAGAAACTTAGAAGACAGAAATACGTCTCATGTGAAATTTATAATTAGTTCTTAGAATTGCCACGTAATGGCCATGTATTTAGCTCAGTGGCACTACTGCCTGCCTGGCAAGCACAAGGTCCTGAGTTCAATCCTTGGTAACCTTCACCCCCAAATAATCTCCACATTGACTTTAACAATGATTTTATTACTTGTCATTGCCACTAACAGTGTAAGAGGCCTCATTTGCACTGAAATCTTGGCAGTGTTTGTGATTTTTGATTTATTGATGGTGAAAGAGGGAATCTGGTGTTTCTTAGTTTATGTTACTTTCATGGCCAGATCTATTGAACATTTTTTCATTTATTTGTTGGACATTTGTCCTCTCTGGGAGCCATTGCTGTGGGCAGCACCCCCAGGTATATTTTGTGCAGGCTCACTCTGCTCATGTGGTCCTGATATGGACAACACTATCAATTCATGAACTGGTCTATCCACTGCTCATCCTCCACAAGGCAGGAAAACTGATCTCTAAAGAGAGAGAGAGGAATGTTTACGCTGTTTTTCTTAGCAGACTATGTGAGGAGGATATCTGTGAAAGTACAAAACCAGTATTACTTATCTGAAATGTATGGAACTGAATATGTTTCAGATTTCCAAATCTGAACATTCTCTCACCATTTACCATTTGAGTATCCCTCATGTGGAAACCCTAAATGCTCTGAAATCTGCAACATATTTATTTGCATGCTGGCCCTAAAAATGTTAAGATTTGAAACATTTTGCACTTCAGAGTTTTGGAAATGTAATGATAAGCCCCTGAGATATTGGGAAGACTGGAGGAGTTATCTTCTTGGAATCTCTTTCAGTAATCCTAAACATCATCTGTAGCAAGGATTGTGGACACAGAGTCAAATTTAGTTGCTGGTACTGCAGTTTTACTGTAGGAAATTACAAGGTCATGAGTTAAGAGGTTTCGTTTTCCAAAGTTAAGGTTTCCCCTTTACTGTTTCTACCTGCCAGTGATATTATTTGATTAGAGGTGATTAGGGTCTTCTTTTATGTAGAAACAAAGCTCTTGGCTGTTTGCACCAATTGGTTAGCTCTGTCCACCTGAAAGAAAAATCCCTCTTCCTTCCCTTCTTGCTTTTTGTCCCACTGCCTTCATCATCTTGTAGTGTGCTTTTTTTGTTTGTTTGTTTGTTTCAGCAAGACAATGATTTCACGAAGACAAACCTCGGAGAAGGTATTGGAAGACCTTCACACACTCTACCAACCCTGGCACCATAATGGCTCCCTGAATATTTGATTTCTAGTTTCATCAACTGACTTAATGTTATATCCCACAAATATATATTGACCAACTAGTTTCTGCAAGACTTATACAATTCTTGATGTCAGAGCTTAAAAGAGGAACAAAAGCCTCAAGGAAAGAAGCTCTTGTGAACTTTGTGATATTAACAAATGTATGTATTGTTTGTGTTTTGTGACCTAGAGACATAGCTGTTTAAATGTTTATCTACTTCCTAATTGGATCAAAGTCCTAACTTATGAATAAATTAACATATACAGTTATGGAGGTGCTTAATCCCTCATTTGGAACATTTTTGGGAAAAGTGTATTTCTGAATTCAGTTTTACTTGGATATAAGATAATTTCATATACATGAACTTCAGGGTCTTATTATCCCTTACCTCTTTTAGAATTTTTTTCTGATCTGATGAAAAGTGCCATGAATGCTGCACTGAATCTTTGCTTCAATTGGGACAACTATTGGCATTTTGGTCTTTTTTTAGTCCATTAATTTTATTGGTACATTTTAGATATACATTTCTAATTTGAAATTTGTTCCTGTACATGACATATCTGGGATGTTGTTTTTTGCCATACCACTTCCCTGCTTTTCAACCCTCCAACTTTCCTTACTTATAATAACATTGTTTTTCTTTCTTTTCTCATATTTTTTTCTTTGCATCTTTCCTTAGCCCTACTCCACCTCCCCATTTCCCTTTTCCTTTAGGACCTTTTCTTTTTTTCCTATTTCACATTATCTATTACACATATGGTCCATAATTACTCTTGCAGTTTCTCACATGAGAGAAAATACTTGGTATTTGCATGTGTGTCTTATTTATTTCACTTGAGTGTGGCCTAAATGTGCATCCATTTAGTTATTAACGTCTTGAGTTTATCGTTCTTTATCGTTAAGTTGTACTTCACTTTATAAAAAATCTACATTTTTAAAAATTCAAATTTTAATTGGTACATTAGACAGACACATTATTATCATAGGCAACATTGAAAATTTGTATCAGTATATGACACAACTTAACTCTCATTTTTTTCCATTCCACTACCCACCCTACAACTCTCTACCTCCTATGTACATAAACTTTATTTCACTTTTTCATATTATCATCACATTATTTTTTGCCTCATTATTTACCTCTACACCCTATTTCCTTTTAAATACTTTATATTTCACAATATCTACTATATATGCTAGAACTCACTTACATCTTCATTTTCTCATACCAGAGAAAAGATATATTTGCACATCTGTGACTTATTTATTTCACTTATGAGGATATACTGAAGGTACATCCATTTGAGTATGAATGACTCAATCTTATCATCTTTATGGCAGAGTAATACTCCATTCTGTCTTTATCCAGTCACCAGTTGATGGACATTTTGGTTGTTTCCAAGATTTAGCTATAATGTTGGGACAGGTTCTCACTTTGCAGTTCAGGCTGGTCCTGAGCGCACTATGTAACACAAGAGAGCCTTGAAGTCACCACAATTCTCCAGCTTCTGCTTCCTGAGTGCTATGACTGTAGACATGGGCCAGCATGCCTAGCATTGTGGTATGTGGTACTGATTGTTGGTGGACAGGAGTCACCAGGCCAGACGTGTTTGTACGTGGTTATCAAAGACTGAACTCTGGACCTTACACTTTCCGGGCAGGCATGAGAATCACTGGGATAAATCTCTGGCTCCTCTACATCATCTTTACCACAACAATATATGCACACCAATATTTACAGCTGCATCATTTGTAACAGTTGAACTTAGGAAACAGTCTAAGTGCCACTTTTAAATATACTGATTTTCCTAATCTATGAGCATGAGAAATCTTGGCACATTCTATATTGTTCTTTATTTTCTTTCTTTTATGTTTTTATGGTAAAGACTTCACAATTTTGGGTAGGCCTTTTTTTTGTATCTTTCTTTTTTATTCTTAGTGGATTGGGATTCTTTCCTGATTTTTTAGACAACTCATGACTGATGTATAGAAAAGTCTCCAATATTTGTGTGATGACATTGTGTTTTGCTACTTTGTGGGATGTTTGAGTTCTAAAAAGGTTTTAATTCTTTCCAATTTTAAAAATTGATTTTATGTGTTCCTTTTTTACACACATTAAATCACAACTGACACTGAGAATATGGGCCAGTACTGGACACAACTTAATTCTCATTTTTTATATTTCCCTGCCTGCTCTACAAACCCCTAACCCTATATACATAGGATTTGTTTCATTTTTTACCATCAAATATTTTCTTTTCCTTAATTAATTACATCTACCCTTATTTTCCTTTGAATATTTTCTATTTCACAACATCTATCCCACATTTTATTTATTAATTTTAATTTCTTTTTTATATACTTTTTCTTTTTTTTTAATTGAAATCTTCATTGGTACATTACGTATACACATCATGATTGCATTCAGCAATGAGAATTTGTGCCTGTATATGACACAACTTAATTTTCATTTTTTCAAATAACCTTACCCACTCTACCACCCCCACCCCCCCATATACATAAACTTTGTTTCCTTTCGTTTTGTTATAATCTCATTATTTGTCCCCCTTCACTCCATTATACTTTCAGTGTTTTTTATTTCACAATATATAACATATATTCTAGAACTCATTTACATCTTTATTTTCTCACACCAGAGAAAAGATATGATATTTACCTATTTGTGACCTATTTATTCCACTTATGAGGATGTCTTCAAGGTACGTCCATCTAAGTATAAATGATTAAAACTTATCATTTTTATGGCAGAGTAATACTCCATTCTGTAGAAAAACCACAGATTTGTTATCCATTCTCCAGTTGATGGACATTGGGTTGTTTCCAAGATTCACCAATCACAAACTGAGCTGCTATAAACATAGGTGCACATATGTCACTGTGATATGACTCTTTTAATTCTTGTGTGTATGTACCTAGCAGAGCGATGGCTGGGTTAAATGAGACCTCCAATCCTAGCTTTTTGAGGAATTTCCATACTGTTCTCCACAGGGGTTGTACAAGTCTACATTCCCACCAACAGTGGAGAAGGGTTCCTTCTTCTCTGCAGCCTCGCCAACATTTGCTGTTGGGTGAATCTGAAAGGGAAGCCATTCTATGTGGAGTGAGATGAAATCTCAGTGTTGTTTTCATCTGCATCTCTCAAATGATTAATGATGTTGAGCATTTCTTCATATGCTTCTTAGCTGCTCTTCTTCCTCTGAAAAGTGTCCTTTCATTTCAGAGCCCATTTTTGAATTGAGTCCTTAAATTTGGGTGGATTGATTTTATTGAGCCCTTTATATATTCTAGATAGTAGCCTTTGTCTGAGAGGTGGCTGGTAAAGATTGTTTTCCGTATTGTTGGTTGCCTTTTCACTTTGCTGGTGGTATCTTTTGCTGTGCAGAAACCTCTTGATAGGATCAGATCCCATTTATAGATTTATTCTACCAGTTCTTATGCTATGGGGTATTTGTTCATAAAATCTTTCCCAAAACCAATGTCTTCAAGAGTTTTACCTAAACTGTTTTGTAGCAGGTTTATTGTGTTTGTTTTAATATTTAGGTCCCTAATCCACTTCGATTTTATTTTAGTACACAGTGAAAGAGCTAGTTCTAGCTTTAGTCTTTGGCAGGTTAAAGTCCAGTTTTTCCAGCACCATTTGTTAAAGAGGCTATCCTTGCTCCACTGAGGGCTTTTGGCTCCTTTGTCAAAAATGAGATAGCTTAGTGTGTCTGGAGTTGTTTCTGGATCTTCTACTCTACTCCACTGGTCCTTGGGTCTGTTGCTTTGCCAGTACCATGTGGTTTTTATCACAGTGGCTTTGTACTACAGTTTCAAGTTGGGGATCGTAATACTCCCCATCATGTCCTTATTGCTTAGAATTGCTTTTGCTCTTCTAGGTCTTTTGTGATTCCAGATAAAGTTCTGAATTATTTTCTCTAGATCTGTGAAATATGCTTTTGGGAGTTAAATTGGGATTGCATTGAATCTGTATAGTAATTGTGGGAGTATAGCCATTTTGATGATATTGATTCTTCCAACCCAGGAACAAGGGATGTCTTTCCATTTTCTGGTATCTTCTTCAACCTCCTTTTTTAGAGTGCCATAATTTTCACAGTAGAGGTCTTTCACCTCCTTTGTTAGATTAATTCCTAGATATTTCATTTTTTTGACTACTACTGTGAAGGGAATTGATTACCCAATTTTTTGCTCAGTGAATTTGTTGTTTGTGTATATGAAGGTTAATGATTTTTTAGCATTAACCTTGTATCCAGCTACACTGCTAGATTTGGCAATTAGCCTCTTGGTTGAGTTTTTAGGATCCTCTAGACAGAGAATCATGTCTTCAGAAAATAATGACAGTTTAACTTCTTAAATTCCTATCTTTATGCCATTTATTTATTTGTCTTGCCTAATTGCTATGGCTAATGTTTTCAGCACAATATTGAACAGAAGTGGTGAAAGTGGACATCCTTGTCTTGTACCTGATCTTAATGAGAAAGGTTTCAGTTTTTGACCATTTAGGGTAATGCTAGCTGTTGGTTTCTCATAAATAGCTTTTATTAGTTTGAGAAACGGACCATCTATTCCAACTTTCTGCAGGGTTTTGATAATAAATGCATGTTGGATTTTGTCAAATGCTTTTTCCGTATGTATTGAGATAACCATATGGTTTTTATTCTTGAGTCTGTTAATGTAGTGTATTACTTTTATTGATTTATGTATGTTGAACCATCCCTGCATCCCTGGGATGAATCCAACTTGGTCAGGGTGTATGATCTTCTTGATGACTCTCTGCATTCTGTTTGCTAGTATTTTATTGAAGATTTTTGCATCAATGTTCATTAGAGAGATTGGCCTGTAATTCTCTTTTTTTTGGGGGGGGAGCTCTTTCTCTGCTTCTGGGATCAACGTAATGGTTGCTTTCAGAAGTGAATTTGGTAGTGGTGCTTCCCTTTCGAGTTCACTGAAAAGTTTGAGGAGTAGTTGTGTTAACTCTTCTCTAAAAGTTTTGTAGAATTCAGCGGTGAAGCCTTCAGGCCCAGGGCTTTTCTTTGTAGGTAGGTTTTTAATTACATTTTCAATTTCACAGATTGATATCAGGGTGTTTAACATTTTTATATCCTCTTCATTCAACTTTGGAAGTTCATATTTATCTAGGAATTTATCCATTTCTTCTACATTTTCCAATTTATTGGAATATAATTTTTCAAAGTATGTGTCTATTATTCTCTGTATTTCAACTGGGTCAGTGGTGGTTTTCCCCTTTTCTTTCCGATAGCAAAGATTTGAGCCTTTTCTTTTCTTTGTTTGAGAAGGTTGGCTAAGGGTCTGTCAATTTTATTTATCCTTTCAAAAAACCAACTCTTTAATTTGCTGATTTTTTGTATCATTCTCTTAGTCTCTATTGCATTAATTTCTGCTCTAATCCTTATGATTTCCTTCCTAGGGTGAGCCCTTGGTTTGCTTTGCTCCTGTTTTTCTAGTAGCTTAATGTTCAGCATTAGATTGTTAGTTTGAGCTTGCTCTGTTTTCTTGATATAGGCCTTCACTGCTATGAATTTCCCTCGTAGAACTGTTTTCATTATATCTCATAAATTCCTCTATGATGTACTGGGGTTATCATTCAGTTCTAGAATATGCTTAATTTCATCTTTAATTTCTACTGTAACCCATTGGTTAGTCAGTAGTGTATTGTTCAATTTCCATGAGTTTGTGAAAGTCTTGGGCGTTTTTTTGCTCTTCATGTCTAGCTTCAAGGCACTATGATCTGAGAGTATACAGGGGATAACTTCAGTTCCTTTGCCTTTAGTTAAACCTGTTGTATGAACTAGCATGTGATCTATTTTGGAGAATGATCCATGAGCAGCTGAGAAGAATGTAAATTTTCACTTAGTGGGGTGAAATACTCTGTAGGCATCTATTAAGTCAATTTGTTGAAGAGTTTGTTTTAGCACAAGCACTTCTTTATTGATTTTCTGTCCAGTTGACCTGTCTATTTGTGACAGTGGGGTTTTAAAGTCCCCTACTATTATTGTATTGCTGGTTATCTGGCTTTTCATTTCCATTAATGTTTGTTTTATATAGCTGGGTGCACCTGAGTTTGGGGCACAAATATTTAAGACAGTTATTTCTTTCTCTTGGATATTTCCGTTTATAAGAATATAGTGACCTTCTTTGTCTCTTTTAATCAGTTTTGGTTAAAAATCTATTTTGTACCAATAAAGATTTAAAAAATCTATTTTGGGGGCTGGGGAGTTAGCTCAGTGGTTCCGGCACCTGTCTCACAAGCGCAAGGACCCGGGTTCGATCCCTGGTAACCACATAACAATACTGGGCATGGAGACCCACACCCAGCAGCAACCAGTACCACATACCACAGTGCCGGGCGTGGTGGCTCACGCCTGTAATCCCAGCACTCGGGAGGCAGAGGCAGGAGGATTGCTGTGATGTGAGTTGGAGGCTGAGCTCAGGGCCAGCCTGAACCACAAAGCGAGACCCTGTCTCCAAAAACCTAAAAAAAAAAAAAAAAAAAAA
>PVIR01015414.1:0-38404 GCA_004026965.1 Petromus typicus
TGTTTTCAGCCTTTCTTGCTTTCTGTGAAGACCTGGAACCACCCACCTGCTGCCCTATTATGCCCTCCTTACTACTTCAGCCCCACCCTCTGTGCGATTTCATCGGTTCACCTCGCCTAAGTCCTGGAAGTTTTGCTTTTATATAGAAGTGAAATAAAGAAAACATATCTCCTCAGGCAGGATTTCATTGCTAGCATCTAGAGTAGCTATATATCTATATCTCTGCTGCGTAGATGTTCTAACAATTATTTGCCTGATAAGCACATAGGTGTTGGCTATAATGCTTCTATATAAACTTCCCTGTTTGCTTGAAGTATTTCAAATTAAACAATTAAAGGGAAGACAAATGGAGATGATTATGGAGTTCATGATCAATGCCAGACATATAAGAAGTAGGTAAGGTGGAATGGACAGTCTAATTTATTTATTTATAGACACTTAGCTTACTATGTGCCATTATTCTAAGTACGATGCAAATATGTATTTATCTAATCCTATGGGGTTGGTATTGTTATTGTTCCCATTTTACCAATGAGAGAACAGAACAATTAAATATCTTGCACAAGACTATGTGTTTGGAAGTAGTCAAACACCTGGGCCACCTGGCTTCAGAGGCCACACCCTTAACCACCATACCTTCCCTGCTTTGTGACAGAAGTACCCACATCTCTGTGGTTCAGTGGGATGTTGGGAGTGTGGCAATGGGGCAGTGGGGCAGTAAGCTTTTAGTGGCTTCTGAGGAGCAGTTCAGAGTGCCGGCACAGGTCTTTGCAGATATCAGAGATGTTTATCTGGTTTGATTGGGCTAGGTGTGGGAGGAGGAGAGGAAGGGAAGATCTGGTGGGCTGGCACACTGCCTGCCTACGAATGGGACACAATAATAGCCATAAAGAGGGCTGCAAGATTTGTGTAGATGCTAAGTAGGGTTGAAGGACCAATGGGTGTCACATACTACAGAAGACACATGCAACAAAAAAGTTCCTCTCTCCGGGTTATTTATAGCCCTGGTTGCCCCAGGCCACTGAACAGCCCCTGCCTGCTCCTACCTGAATTACTGGAGTTCTTGCCTTAAATTGACAGTGAGGAAATCCTAGTAAAAGACCACTCATTCTGTTTCTATTTTTGTTCTGTTTTAGTTTTTGAGACAGAGTTTCATTTTGTAGTGCAAGTTGGTCTTTAACTCACTGTATAGCCCAGGCTGGCCTTGAACTCAAGGCTATTTTCCTTTTTCTACCTCCCGAGTGCTGGGATTATAGGCATGCACCTCTACACCTGGTATGGCAAGATTTATTTATTTTTTTTTAGTTTTTTAAGACAGTCTTGCTTTGTAGTTCAGGCTGGCCCTGAACTCACTATGTAGCCCATGCTAACCTTGAATTTGTGGCAATTCTCTTGCCTCTGCCTCCCGAGTGCTGGGATTATAGGAATGAATCACCATGCCTGGTATTATGTATTGTGGTGTGTGGTGCCAGGGATCGAATTCGGGACCTTACCCTTGTGAGACAGATGCTGGAACCACTGAGCTAAATCCTCAGCCCTTTTTTTTTTTTTTT
The DNA here is from genome assembly GCA_004026965.1 of Petromus typicus. Lineage (NCBI taxonomy): Eukaryota > Metazoa > Chordata > Mammalia > Rodentia > Petromuridae > Petromus > Petromus typicus. The sequence goes on from PVIR01015414.1 coordinate 1,554, forward strand.
GGAATTAATTCCTTTTAGGGGAAGAGGGTACTGGGGATCGAACTCAGGCCCTTGTGCTTCCAAGGTAGGCACGGTACCACTTGAGCTAAATCCCCAGCCCAATTCATTTTGTTTCTAGGAGAAACACTAGACTTAGATGTAATGCCTTGTTTATTTATTTATTTAAAGGTAGGAGCTGAGCTATACCCCAGCCCCAAATTCTTACATTTCAAGAACAAGAAAGTGAAGGAAAGGGCTGGGGGGTTAGCTCAGTGGTTCCGGCAGCTGACTTGCAAGTGCAAGGTCCCAGGTTCAATCCCCGGTAACCACATACCATACCGGGCATGGAGACTCACGCCCAGCAGCAATCAGTGCCACATACCACAGTGCCGGGCATGGTGGCTCACGCCTGTAATCCCAGCACTTGGGAGGCAGAGGCAGGAGGATTGCAGTGATGTGAGTTTGAGGATGAGCTCAGGGCCAGTCTGAACTAAAAAGCGAGACCCTGTCTCCAAAAAAACCTAAAAAAAAAAGAAAGTGAAGGAAAAACAAAACAAAACACTGACATTAACACTAACTAAAACAAAGAAACAAATCACATAAAATATCATGAATCCTAGGAAAAAATTCCATAACGTGGGGTTAGAGATATATTTGCAAGGCCTGGTTTTATTCCCGGCATGGCAAGAAAAAATAATTCTTTTTTTTTTTTTTTTTAGGATTTTGGAGACAGGGTCTTGCTTTGTGGTTCAGGCTGGCCCTGAGCTCAGCCTCCAACTCACATCACAGCAATCCTCCTGCCTCTGCCTCCCGAGTGCTGGGATGACAGGCGTGAGCCACCATGCCCGGCACTGTGGTATGTGGTACTGGTTGCTGCTGGGTGTGGGTCTCCACACCCAGTATTGTTATGTGGTTACCGGGGAATCGAACCCGGGTCCTTGCGCTTGCAAGACAGGCGCCGGAACCACTGAGCTAACTCCCTGGCCCAAGAAAAAATAATTCTTGGACTTGTAGGAAGATTATAACACCGAACAAGTGGAGGAAAATATGTCTTTGAAAAAGATTTATTACAGGAAGCAAAAGAAGATTTGAACAGAATTTATTATCCATATTGTTCTTCAGATAACTGAAGAAAATGGCTTCCAGAAAATGGAAAACAAGATGAGTTAATGAGACAGTAAACAGAAATAAACGTAGAATACATAAATAAAACAGGAAACAGAAAGCTGTGCCTGGGCAGGCCTTTAATCTGAGCACTCTGGGAGGCTGAGATAGAAGGATTGCAAGTTAGTTTCCATCTCAAAATAAAAAAAATAAAGGGCTGGATCTATAGCTTAGTGTAAAGACCCTGGATTGGCTCTGGATTGAACTCCTACTACTACAGGAAAGAGAGAAAGGATGCAAATGAAATAATGTTTTGAAACAAATAGTTTCAAAGTAGAGTTTCCACAGAATTTAAACACATTTTAGAAGTACAGGTCTCCTTGGGAAAAATCTAGGGTTTTGTTAAAGCAAGGAAGTGAAGAAATGTCTTTACTAAAAATATTTAGCAGAAAAGTTGACAGTATGAAGGATTTATCACACACAAAATGAATTCTGGTGGGCTCAGTGGAGAACTCTGAGAAAGAAACAGAAAGAAGTTGAGTCAGAGCGTGAAAATTCTGATTGGTATGATGATGGATATATTGGAACAGGAAGATGGCAAGAGGTAAAACCATCATGTGAAGGAGGCCAAATGAGTATTGGTGATGGTATAGTTTGGATCTTGAAGACCACATGTTAAAGGCCTGGTCACCAGCGCATGGTGATGTTGGAAGGTACTGGAATCTTCAGGAGGCAGGGCCCAGTGGAAGGAAGCTGGGTCGCTGAGCGTGTGCCCTGGAAGGATGTCGGGACACAGGGCCTTCTTTTTATTTTGCTTCTCAGCCCCCGTGAGGTGAGCAGCTTTCTCTGCCACATGATGTACTGAACTGCCACAGGCCCAAAGCACAGTGACGTGTTTCCAAACCTCTGGAATAGTGATCCCAAAACAACGTTGTAAGTTGATTTTCTCAGATATTTTGTCACACACCAGAAAGCTGACTAAGGTAGCTGGCTGGCGAGGGCAAGAGGTGAACCAATGAAGACCTTGAAACTTCACCTCCTTATTGTATGAGGTGCACTTGCTGGTGGGGCGCATGAAGTGAAGTGTAACCTAAATGAAGATGCATCCTCAAAACACAGCAACCCAGAAAGGTTTCGATGAGCCTTTCGAAGGAAGACAAAACAAAATTAAAGATCATAATATCGATGCCAGGAAAAATAAATCTAAGACAAAAACACAGAAGCTCTTTTTTGCTCTTCAAGGAAAATATGAGCCTAGTATTTAATAAACCCTATGCTGATTAACCAAAGTTGACAAGAGGATTTATTGGTTGGTTTATGCCATCAAACAAGGAAAGAACAGAGACAGGGCTGGCCTTCTCTGAATCTGAGGATCCCAGAGTCAGAATGCTTTTGGGTTCTGTATTTTACTCTGTGTTGGCTCTGTTTTATTTTTGACAAGGAGAATAAGATGGATATTGGCAACTTGAGGGTCATCTATTTTCAGCTTGTGCCCTGAGAGGAAAAGGATACAGATAGACGGGTTAGCTCTTATAAGAAAAATCCCAGGGGAAAGTCTATTTTCTCTGCCTTCAGTGTCATGCAAATCCTGATCAAATAACTGGCGTGAGTTGGCTCAGGCTGAGTGACTAGCTCTGGATGACACATGTGTATCCCTGAGGTCCAGGTTGTAGGGTCTCTTACCAGAAAAGGCATGGGGAAGAGGGTGGCCAGCTAGATTTGTGGAAATTAGTGGCTGCCATCAATAAGGAAAACCAATTCAGCATGAGACAGCAATGATACCAAAGATGCCTCAGGTAGACCTACAGATAAAATGAATAATTTGAATGGAGCCACAAACATACACACTACGAAAATAAAACTTATTAGGAAAATACTATATAGAATTCTATGCTGTTATATTTTAGAATCTTGATGAAATTCTTTTTAAAGGAAATGTAAGTTGTAAATATATATTCAAGAAGCTTTTTGTGTAAATCAGTTCTTTCAAGTCTTCAGAGAAAGAATTTCCATAATATATAAGTAGTTGAATAGAATTTTATCTTACAAAGTGAGCATGAACCAGAAGCAGAAAACAAAACATCTCTCTGACAAAACTTACAGATTAATTTAGTGAATAGGTGCAGATGTGAAATACTAAACAGCATACTTCTAAGTACAGTCTAAATGTAACATAAAGAATAAGCATTCTGATCAGGAAATATTTATTTGAGGAAGACTGATGTAGTTCAATATAGTATGGTCTGTTAATGCTAGTCATGTCGTATGCCTGCAATCCTATCACTTGGGAGGCTGAGGCAGGAGGACTGCTATGACTTCCAGCCTGGGCTACATAGTGAATTCAAGGCCAGCCTGAACTACATGATGAGACCCTGTCTTAAACTACTCCTCCTCCCAAGAGCAATCGATTAGCATCTGTTATTCATTTTATCACATCAACAGGTAAAAAACATCAAAATGATAATTTTTTATAATTACAATTATATTGTAACTATATTATGTCTGTACTTAAAACATCATCACTTCTTATGGATTTTAACATAAAAAACTTATTAGTACTCAAGGCTCTGCATATTTGGGTCTCTCTGTCTCTGTCCGACTGTCTCTCTCTTCCTAAGTACTGAGGATTGAACCAGGGAATTTGAGCTACCTAAACAGCCCTTTGTATTTTTTTTTTTTTTTTTTTTTTAGGTTGTTTGAGACAGAGTCTCACTTTGTGGTTCAGGCTGGCTCTGAGCTCAGCCTCAAACTCACATCACAGCAATCCTCCTGCCTCTGCCTCCCAAGTGCTGGGATTACAGGCGTGAGCCACCATGCCCGGCACTGTGATATGTGGTACTGGTTGCAGCTGGTGTGAGTCTCCACGCCCAGTATAGTATGTGGTTACCGGGGATGAACCCAGGCCCTTGTGCTTGCAAGACAGGTGCCGGAACCACTGAGCTAAATCCCCGGCCCCTTTGTATTTTCTAATTTTGAGAACGTCTCATTAAGTTGCTGGTGTGCACCACCATACCTGCTGGCTCCTCCTCTCCCTGCAGGTTCCTGTGCCCTGCGCACAGCCTGGAGTTCTGTGTTTCAGCTTTGTGGGTGCTTTGGTTCTTCCAGTGCACTCCGCTTCCATTACCAGAGCGGCGCTGCACACACCCTCTTCCTTCCTTTCTGACTTAATGCCGCCTCCCCCGTAGGGTCTAAGTTTTCTTGTTGGTCCCTCAAGGAAATTTTTTTACTTCTCCAATCAGCAAATTCTCCCTACTTCTGTGCTCCTCAAACTACCGTGTGCGCAAAAGCACCTAAGACGCATATTCTGACTGGAGAGGCTCGAAGGACTGGAGAGTGTTTCCTGTAAACTCCCAGCCATGGGCCATAGGTGTTGTTGGGGAAGTTACATTCTTCCAAAAAGATATGTAGACGTTTCTACCTCCAGTGCCTCAGACTATGACTTTGTTTGGAAATTGGGCCTGAACAGAAACAGTCAGGTTAAAATGAAGTTATTAGTGTGGACCCCTGATCCAATATGGCCAGTGTCTTATTAAAAAGAGAAGACGTTTGAGCAGAGAGGCAGACATGTGCAGGGGAAGCTGGTCTGAGTAGACGGGGGGAGGATGGCTACCTCCCACCCGAGTGGCCTGCAGTCAGGAACGGGCCTGGCACACACCCTTCCCTGGTGCCTTCGGGCATGTAGCCTGCAAAGTTGTCAGAGAATCAGTAGCTGTTGTTTGAAGTTCCCAGGGTGTCGTACTTTGTTACAGCAGCTGTGTGAAACTAATGCACCTGTGAAATACTGTTCAGTTGCACTAAAAATTTCAGAACTCAAAAATAAAACAAATCACCCTAACTTGTTAGATAGCAGAAGAAAACCACCTGCAGGCAAGGAAGAGAGGCAACAGGAGCATGGCCACAGTGATAAAGGAAACAGATGCAAATGGTACAACTAGGGCTTAGGGCGAGGCCATTGAGTGGTAAGTGTCACCGGCCAAGAGTTGACCCAACTATTCCTCTTAAAGGAGGAACCTAGGGAAGTAATCAGACACTTCTGGGACAATATGTAAATTAGGCATAGTAGTCCACGTTAGGAAACAACTGTAACAATAGGAAACTGGTATAGTAATCAGGTACTTAAAGCACCATGAAATGGAGTACCCTACAGACAAAAAAAAAAAAAAAAAAAAGACCCTGTAGTAGTATTTCTTTATGACTTGGAAAGCTGTATATTTGAGTGAAAAAATTAAGAACAAAATAGTCTTGTGCACAGTAGTTTCATTTATTTATTTTTTTTGCGGTACCGGGGATTGAACTCATGGCATTGTGTTTACAGGGCAGGTCCAGTGCCACTGAGTTAAGTCCCTGGCCCAAGAGTTTTATTTTATACAAGAAATGACTGTGCTTTATATTTGCATAGAAGAAAAATCTAAAGAGTTACACTATAGCAAGTTAATGGTCATTATATATGGATCAAGGGATTAGATATGATTGTAACTTTCTGCTGAATGTTCACATGGGATTTTTAAGTTTCCTCCAATAAATCTGTCTATCTTGGTAAGCAGAAATTTTTGTAGGGCTGCGAATGTAGCTCAGTGATAAAATGCTGGACTAGCCTGTGTAAGGCCCTGAGTTTGATGCCTCGCAAAACAAAACAAAAAAGAAAACAAAACAAAACTTAACTCTCAATTTGGAACATTCTATCCTAATTAACAAGCAAGAGGGCAAGGACTGATTAGTTCATGTAAAGTGACAGCTCACTCAACACTTTTAAATTATTATTATTTTTGCTAACTATCAGGTGCTTACGGCCGTATCACTGCTCAGATAGACCAGCTGGGTGAAGGCTGCACTGACGAAGGACAAGGGGCAGGCACTGTGGATTTGGGTTCGAATCTCACTGGCCGATCGCTCTGTAATCACTGCTCTGCGGAGATTGCCTTAATGACAGCTCGCCTCACCTGCTTTCCTTGCTTTCCTGGGCCCATGCATTCCTTCCCGCTTGGATCATGGGCCGCTCCTTGACTCTCGGGGGCGGGCCATCCAGGCTCAGCGCTTGCTTGCCAAGGACTCTCCTGAGTCACTCTGTCTTAGGTGCCGACAATCTGATTGCTGCAACTGGGTTTATTTTTGCTTCTCACTTCCTTCAACTTGAAGAAAACAGCCTTCTCCCCCCGTTTGCTGCTCTGCCCACGTAAATCGCTCTAAACTTGGGCAGAGCTGTCTTTCCTCTCTCTATAACTTTGGGAAAGCAGATAACTGGGCATATGTATGTCAGGTGCCTGGAGATCAGATTACACATGGTGCGGGAGGAGGGGGTAGCTCGGGCTTTGGCTGTTCGATAGAGTTGCCAGTGTGGGATACACAGAGTTGTTCTCACAAAGGAGCAGTGTGATGACCTGTTCACAGTGGTTAGTGGGGAGGATTTTCCATCACTTTTCCACATATGTGTGTGTCTGCGCATGTACCCATCTGAGACGTGATCAGGAAATGTGTTGTTTAGGTGAAAAATAAACACCTTATTACAGTAAAAGACACTGCATCATCAATCCCCCTTATAATACTCCCTCTTGCTTCAAACATAGTAACCCTATTCTTCTTAGTACTTTCTGAAGCCATTCTGATGTCTTCTTCTGAGGATGTCTTTAGTTGCATTCTCATGGGTTGTCAATCCTGAATCAGTTCAAAATATTTATGTCAGTTTCTGTCAAATAAATATATGATAGTGTATCTTCATCCACCTTATTCATTACATTTGGCACCATGTGACTTTTGGCTCTTCCTCAAAGTCAAAATGACCGTGTGATTTTTTTAGTATAAGTATGTATCAGGTAAGTAGAGATTATTGGTTGCTTACCTGCACTTTAAATTGCACTGGACATTCTTTGCTTTATCTGACCACCTTACATCTATGCATTAACAGCTATCTCTATGTACACAGAAAACTTCCATAATAATTATGGCTTCTCCACCAATGTCTAGGGGAGCTCTTGAGTACCCGGGCTTGCACAGGAGTCACACTTGGGTCTACAAAAGTCAACATACCTTACTAAGGACTGGACTTGACCCTTGTCACTGAGCATCCTGATCAGACAGTTGCACATGAACTTGGCATTACTTTTCAGGTGTCTTTTATGCAACAGATATTGTGAATTGTGTTCTAGCCCTCCAGTTTTTTATTCTACCTGCCAAACCCAGGGTGCTTAGAGCCTGTCCTACATTAGAACCCAGCCTGCTGAACACAGTGTGTCTGGAGGGAGAGTCTGAGTGATGTTAGAAGCAATTAAGGTTATAGGCAACAAAACTGGTTTTGAGGGTGAGCTAGAAAGAAAGGTGATACAATGAACAGAAAAATTCTGAGCTGGATATGTTGGCACATGCCTGTAATCCCAGCATGCATGCTAGAGGCTGAGGCAGGTGGATCGCCAAGAGTCCCAGGCCAGCCTAGGCTCCATAATGAGTTCAAGGCCAGCCTGAGCTACAGAGTGAGACCCCGTCTCAGGGAAAAGAAATCTGTATATTCAGACATGTGGAGCAGGTATAGTTCTGAGTCAGAGCAGGATGGAGGTGGTGAGTGATGAGAGGGGATTAGAAAGCAGCTCCATATAGGGACTCAGATTGGTGGAAGGCTTGACAGAGGGCGCTCCTGGCCTGAGGGAGTTGGTGCTCCCTGTTTTTCTAAGACCTGCTGCAGTATGCTATGATGGTTAAATTTATGAGTGACTGGTTGGGCTATGGAGCCCGGTTATTTGATCAAATAGTAGTCTACAGGTGACCACAATGTTTCTTTGCTTTTTGTTTTACAAACGTAACACTGAATCAGTAGATGCAGTAAAGCAGCGTACAATATGGTGTGGAGGGGCTTCTCTATCAGTTTGGAAGACCTTAAAAATGAGCGGAGGACCAGAGGAGGAAGGAGTTCTGTTTCCGGACTCTCTTTGGACTTGATTGCTATACCTGCTGCTGCTGGAAGCCCCATTCTGCTGGCTGGGCCCACGGAGTTCACACTCACCAGCGCTTGCGATCACCTGCAGCTGTTCATCTCTCTCTTGCTTTCTTGATTCTGTGTTTCTCTTTTTCTGGTGAACCTCAACTAAGGCACCCACTCTGGCCTACTTGGGAAGTGGGATGGAGGTTTCTGTGAGCACTGCCCAGGTCTCTGGCTTTCCTATGGGAGTGGGAACAGCTCTCACACACCAAGTTGGTCCTCCAACTTGGCCAGCCTGCCTTCCTTCGCTGAGCTAAAAAGGTTGTTCGATCTCTTCCAGGAATTGCCAGCCCAGGGCCACAGGACAGCAGGGAAGCTCTGGTCTGGTGGGCTGCACTGGTTGCTTTCTGATTGGCTGATCTTTGTGCTCTGGCCTGGCTGTCAGTTAACATAGTAGGGTGGTGGTGGGGTTGTGGACCATGGCGTGTTTTTCCTGAAGAGCCGATCTGCCTCACCCCATGAGGTAACAGTGTTGTACACAGTTGATGCCACATGTTTAAATTCAACTACTTGTTTACATTTGCTTGTCACTCCAAAATGAGTACTTTGTAGTGCTCTTTGTAGTCTGTAGAACACAAAAGAGCAGCACAGGTTTGGGCTGCCCAGTGTGTATGTTGGCAGCTCGGGTGAAGCAAGGAGATACTGTGCCTTCTTGTTTTTGCTCTGTAGTCCACAGAAGTATCTTTTTGATCTCTTTAGTGATACTTTGTTTTGTAATTTTGTGCCTTTTACTGATGATTTCTTTGTCAAAATGGCCCCAGGACAGTGCTGAAGTGCTGTGTAAGTAAATACAGAAAGCCTCATAAAGAAAACAGATGCGATGGTCACGCATGAGCTATAGTGCTGTTGGCGATGAGTTCAGTAACTCGTTCATCAACCATATACTATACTAGCTCAGTGGCGCTGCAACTGCCTGGACTCTGCAAGGTACTGAGTTCTATTTCTGGTCCTGGGAAAAAACTGGGAATATACACATGTACACACCAGGCCATGTATTGACTGGTTGATGAAAATAGTGTGAGCAGAGGCTCCCAGGAGGCTGCCCTGAATCTCCAGCAGCAGTATTTCCTGATGCAATATTCTAGCAACTCTGAGGAATGAGTGCTGCAAGTTATGAGGCAAAGGTCAGACTCTGGCTGATGCTTTCTACTCATGATTGCTTTTGTTTCCAGTGTCCCTTACTTCAAGGTACCTCCACGGAAGACCCTCAGTCACTCACTTTGCACCTCTCTTTCCATCATTCTCCTTCTTTTCCTCTCCTCTGGGTCTTGTTATGACTTTTCTAATCTTCTAATCACCCTTCCTCTCATCCGGCAATGCTTCCCTGATGCCTGGTTGCCCTGGCTTACCTACTACTTGTTCATCCTGCCTTCTTGCAGTTTTGCATATAACAGACCAATCTCTTCTCTGTCCTCACATGAAGAGGTGGGTTTTTCCTCCCAGAGTCTCTGACGGTTGGTGCTGTCATGTGGTCCAGCTCAGCCTAGAGGTCATGCACGGGCAGGCACCGAGGGGATCTCCATGCAGTCCTGGCTGCCACCATCATGACCCATGCAGCTCCAGGAGGGAGGCCAGAGCCGTCTGGGTGGGAGTAGCTGAGGAGTGTAGGGCTCGAACTTGTATCCCACTCTGGAGAACGAAGGGTGGTTTCTTCTGATGCTTCGTGATCCTGTCAGATCTGATATTCCTTTTTTCGAACAAATATTTTATAATGTTCCCCTTTGCCTTATTGAAATGATATCTTACATGTACATATATAATTTAAAAAATCAATTGTGACCAAATATCTTATATATAAAACGAAAATATTTTATAATAAAATAGTATTGGTGATGTTCACTGACCAAAAACAACCAGGACACTTTGGCAGTAAAACAACCACAACACCAAAAACCAAACATGAAATAAAACACTGACTTGCAGCTGTCAGGCACGTGCCCTGGACAGCCCCTAGGGTGATCTATATGAGGAGCGAATGAGCAGGAAGGCTCCAGATGGGCCTTGGGCTCACAGTGAGTGGTTCTGAGGAGGGATTAAGAGAGGACGGCTTGCTCTGGATTGGAAATTACCAAGAAATAGGGGGAAGTTGGTGGTTTAATATCCTAACAATTTTTGTGTAACAGGGTTCTAGTAAAGGGCCAGTTAGGGTTTGTTTTTGTTTTTTAGTTTTTTGACATAGGATTTTGCTTTGTAGTTCAGGCCGACCCTGAACTCACTATGTAGCCCAGAATAGTTTTGAACTCCCAGTGATCTTCCTGCCTTTGCCTCCTGAGTGCTGGGATTACGAGTGTGAGCCCTGTGCCCAGTTTAGATCTAGTTAAGATTAAAGTGTAGCTGAGTGGCCACAGGTAAGGAAGCTATCACTCCTACTAGTAAGAAAGTGGGATATTTAGTCATTTTTGTGGTTGAAGAGGGCCCTTGGCCTAAGAGTGCGGGTTGAGAATATGCTTCCTGGGAGGGAGTGACTACTAACCGATGGTGGAGCTGAATCCCCTCATGGCTTTCATGCTGCTCTACTGAGGTCTTTTATCTTGCAATTATTGTGCATCTTTGCCACATATTGTGCTTTTTACTCATACTGTGAAAAATAGCATGAATAAACTATGGATCATCTTGTGTAGTAGCATTTAAATCCCTGTAAGACCATTTTGGGTCGATTAGTAAGCGACCTACCATACTGTCAAGACATGATGAGTTATAAAAATGCTGTTTATCATCAGATTTCACAAGGAAGTAAGAATCTAAGATCTCTAAAGTCTCCTCCATCTTTTTTTTTTTTTTTTCTAGTACTAGGAATCAAACTCAGGACCTTACACTTGCCAGGCAGGCATGGCACCACTGAGCTAAATCCCTGGGCCTCTAAAGTCCCTAAAGCCTCTAAAGTCATTTGGGCCACTAAATCTATACTAGAATGGATCTAATTCAGTAAAAGAGAGAAGAGAAAAGGAAAGCGGGGCCCCAGTCCAATAAGATCATAAGGGATTTCCTGTGTGTGCATGTGTGTACCTATGCATGCAGTGGCCAGTGGGACATCACCGAGGTCTAAGGCTCCACACCACCTGGACAGGTAAGATAGTTACTAGAGCTTATCAGGAAATGCACTGTCCAACAGGCCTTCCCGGAACTCTCGCCATGGTCACAAACCCGCCCAGGCACATGTACCAAGACACACAGACACATTAAGACAACCACAAAAAGATATACACACTCAGGAATACTCACACATACAGAGACACACCTAGGCCCAAACATACTCACTTAGATTCTGATATACATACACCCACACAGACATGCTCAGATACACAGACATACTCAGGGTCTCCCACACATGTATATACACTCTCCCCAGAATACAACCTTCTTTTTCAATAATAAAGGCAATTCCAGCTTTGATTCTTACTTTATAGGAGCCTGACAATCAGTTATTTCCAGTTGCATTGGATACACTGGAGCCTTCGCAGTAGTCTGACCTGCTTAAAGGTCTTTGCATGACAGAGTTAACCTTCATTTTCTAAATGCAATTGAATTTCAAATGCTTTAATAGTCTTCTCTATGATTCAGTAGATTTTAAACTGTGGAGCCGGGCTAATATGCGGAGTCTTGAGCCATAGGCCTCCTTGATCTTGCAGGTTTGAAAGTGGCCCACGGATCTGCATTTTTCAAGCACTCCAGAGGTTCTAGTGCATGAGTTTCAGGGAGAAAATGTGCCATCAAATTGTCTGAGAAATTTTATTAATGCAACAGAATATTTGCTGGAAGAATCAAGTCATTAAGTATGATGGCAAAAATATACAAGAATCACTCATGTTCTGGGAACGGCCTCTGTTCTTGCTCTCGAAAGCAGGTAGGTAGTTCTTTGTTTTTTTTCTCTAGGCCAGATGAAAAGCTAAATATAACTTACTAACAGGGCCTTAGGGTTTTCAACCTCCTTGATTCACTAAATGTGGTTGCTTTTTGTAGTTGAGCTTCTTAGAATTTTAAAAATTTTATGTGACTTATAGAGACAAATACATTTCAATTTTTTAAAAACAAATTAACTTTATATTTTTATTAGTACATATTTGTCATACAAATGGATCACATTAATCATAGGGAATTTGTACCTGTACATAATATATCTTGACTACTTTTCCCCCTTTCCCTTCCCCTCCCTTCAACCCTTTTACATTTCACTTCTTGATCCAGGACACACATATACAAACACATTCATCCTCTGAACAACTTTCTTAGTCATATTTTATTACTACATTTTTTTATTCCCTTTTTTTCTATTCATTTAAAAAATGTACACACTAGGGTCCAGGGATTTAGCTTACTGGTTCTGGCACCTGTCTTGCAAGTGCAAGGGCTCGGTGTCAGTGCTGGGTAACCACATACAACAATAGTGGGCGTGGAGACTCACATCCACCAGTAATCATTACCACATACCATAGTACCAGCATGGTGGCTCACACCTGTAATGCTAGCACTCAGGGGCTAGAGGCAGGAGCATTGCTGTGATGTGACTTTGAGGCTGAGCTCAGGGCCAGCCTGAATTACAAAGTGAGACCCTGACTCAAAAAAAAAAAATGTACACACTGGTCATGATACACTGTGTTGATTTAATGGCCGACACTTCTAGTAATCAGGTGCTGCACAAAAAATCACTTGCAAGGGCTGAGGATTTAGCTCAGTGGTTCTGGCATCTGTTTGGCAAGCGCAAGATCCCAAGTTTGATCCCCGGTACCACATATCACAACGCCGGGCGTGATGGCTCATACCTCTAATCCCTGTACTTGGGAGGCCAAGCTAGGAGGATTGCTGTGATTTCGAGGCTAGCCTGGACTACATAATGAATTCAGGGCCATTCTGAACTACAAAGCAAAACCCTGTGTCAAAAAAACAAAATCCCTTGCAAACTTAGTAGCTTCAAGCAACAGTAGTAATTTTATTATCTTTCATGTTTTCTGTGGGCAGTAATTTGAAGAGGGCTTAGTTAGGCATGTTCTGACTTAGTTGCCTTATGTGATGCAAATGAGCTGGAGCTGGGGCCGGAAGGGAGGCAGGTTGAATCATCTGTCTCTCTTCATCCTCTCTCCCTGTAGTCTGGAAGCATGGCAGCCTCAGGACCATTGGACTGATTGTTATGCTTCAGGGCTCCAAAGGCAAGGCAAGGACCAGGCGAAGGAGAGCCTAGCCTTGAAAGTCACATAGCATTACTCCGTAATCACAATCTCACTCCAGTCCAAAGAAAGGGACATAGATTCTACCCATAATGGATGGCGTGTCACAGTCCCATTGTAAGAAGAGCAGGTAGGATCAATATTACTGACTGGACAAGTAAGTCATTGTAAAATATGATCAGCGAGCTCGGTGCAATTTGAAGAATATTCCTCTAGAGGGCACTGTTATCACGAGACGTTAGATCCATTTGCGGGGAACGGGCAAGAAGGAAATGTGTGTGTGTTTAGGGAAGGCTTAAAAAGGAATGTGAATTTTGGGAGAGGTGGAGCCACTCATCTTTTGGAATTGTTCATTCTTTCTGTCGCAGAGAACTTGTGATTTCAGTGGTAGGGTGTGTGGCCATGTAGATGCCTTCAAGGAAGGAAACCTAGCAAAGAAGGACTAAAGACTGTGACCAGCTTGTAGCGTTTTAAGTCTTTGTGTATTGCCACCAGTGCCTGTGGGGGATCCTGTACCTGGGTTTATTTAGATGGCAAGGCATAAGCCTGTGGGTTACCAGACAGAAGCCCGAGCTGCCTCTGGAACCCCCACTTTGTACTAAGGTGTGGCTGGCTCTATACTTCGGGGCTTAGGCATTGGAAAAGATGAGCTGGAAGACTAAAAAGATGTGTTAGCAGATGAGATTGTCCAGAGAGAGTGTATAAAGTCTGAAGAAAAGGGGGCCTTCAACATTTGAAGAGAAAAGTCAGCAAAGAAAACAGTTTCCGGGAACACAGAGTAGTCCTCAGAGTCAAACGCAGATGCAAAATCAAGACTAAGAAGAGAGCACTGGATTTGATGATGAGGAAGGAATCGGTGACTTTTATGATGACATGTGCAGGAAGCCAGGTGGACAGGACAGGACAGGAACTTAGTAGTGAGCAGCGGGAGTAGAGTGTAATTTGAGAGGGTTAAAATCTTGAGGAAGACTCTGCCTGGGCCTAGGCAAGGAAGAGGGGCCAGAGCTCTGGAAACCAGGTTAAGTGGGGAAAAGTGGGTCTAGTGTTGAATGCAGAAGAGAGTAAGAGCCGATAACACAGAGAAGAGACTGAGCTTAGGGAAGAGAAGTGGCCTGATGGACTAGGTCAAGAGGTCGTTTTGCAGAAAGAACAGTGAAGAGGGCGTGGATGCTTGAGGAGAGTTTACCAGTCGGTTAGAGATGAGTAAAAACATGATCACAATCAACTCAAATCTGTCTAGTACCTGTGCTGTGTCAAGCGTTTCCAGCAGAATTGTTTTACCCTCTATGTGAAGCAGAAAGCATGGCTATTTACAGAACAGTGTGTTTGCAAGGGAAAGACAGGGACCACGGTCTCTCGGGTCTGTCTGGAAGTTCAGAGTTGCGTGGGAACCACTCAGCCCAAGCACCCTCCGTGAGGCCACTCTACCAGAGACAAAACAGGGCAGCGGGCAGTGGTGATCGCTGCTGAGTGTGGAAGGATGGGCTCGAGTAAGGGACGGCGTCCTTATGTCCTCTGCCTGCAGTTTGGTCCAAGGGACTGGAGAGGAGATGGTGAGATCTGGATTTGAGGTGCACATGTAGCGTTTGCGACGGAGAATGATGCTGCTTGGAGAGCATGGCCTTGGCCTTCAGTTTTACTGACTTTGCAGCCTTGAGTGGGAGCAAACCACTCAGTACTGAGAACCTTGCTTCTTCATTTGTAAGAGGGATAATCATACTGGACTTGTGCATTTGTGAAATGTGAAGTACCTGGAGATCCTAGATAGCCATTTTCTCCTGTTATTATTTCATTTATTGTCAGAGAAAATCAGGAATTCCTGACTCAAGACCAGAGCTATAAGAATATGGTAAAATTTTGAATAATTGTAAGTGATACAGACCCATTTTTATCATATTCTCATTATTCTATAGCAAATATCAAGGAAATAATTTAAACCAAGATGCCAGGGTACTTTATTTTAGAGAAATAATACAAAAAAGTAGGAGTTTGCACCCTACTCTATTGCTTGAACTCTCACAGGAAGAGGGAGAGAGGAGAACCTGGAGGTCAGGAGGGAGCGATGGCGGAGAGGAGCCCTGCCTGGAGGAGAGGGAACTGGATGTGGCCAAGAGGGTTCTCGGGCCTGGCTAGAAGGAAGGAAGGCCTTTGGGGCGGGAGTCCCAGGTGATGCCAGCCACAGCCAAGTCCTGCCTGTAGGGAAGGCTTCCCTGCTGTGTCCCTGTGATGTATCATGCACAGGTCTCTGTGCAAAGGCCCAGATGGCTGGTCCCAGGCCTGCTTTTCCCTTCGCACTCACCTCCTTGGTCAGGAGCACCTTGGGGCAGGGAGGGGTAATGTGTTCACAGTTCTGTGAAAGCCCCAGTGCTGTTGCTCCTGTGGCCAGTTCTCTGTAAAGTGTGAGTCAGGCCTGCCTGGGTATATGACTAATAACTGAATAACAGTGCGGAAGGAAGGCAGAAGCCTTGCCCCAGCCTGTTGGGTCTGGTGAGGTGCTGCTCAGGTATCAGCCAGGATCATCAAATTCCTTAATAAGATTCTGAACTTGGTGTCATCTCAGCATGCTGGAAGGTTGAGGCAGGAGGACTGCAAGTTTGAGCCCAGCTTTGGCAATTTACTGAACTCTCACCCCCCCCCCCCATAGAAAAGGGATACAGATATAGTTCAATACAAAGGCCTTAGATTTGTCTCTAGTATCACAGACATACACACACACACACACACACACACACACACACACACACACACACAGAGCCAAGACCAGCTTATCTTCCTGAAAGCCTCCGAACAATAAACTAAATAAATTCCTTTGAGCCATCTATTGCTTCCAGAGGATTTCTGTGGACTCTAGAGGCTGTGGGATAGGGTGGGATGGGAAACAGAGCCCCACACTCTCACTATTGCTCAGTGTCAGGACGGCTTCCACTGGGCTGCCACCTCCCAGCATGTAGCGTGGGCCCTTCCTCGGCAGCCACACTCCACACTGCTACCTGACAAGGCGATTTGCCTGTGTAGCAGATCTCAGTGAGTTTGAGGGGCGGAAGTAGAGTTCACAAGCAGCTTCACATGAATGACAAGTTTCAAAGTTGGAGATCCCATCCGTGTGGCCAGCTCCTCCACCTCTCCCACTCTCCTTGCCACTGGCCCTGGGTCTGGAAAGGCTGTCAGGGTGGTGGGCTGGCGCAGCACAAGGACCACGGTGGGCCAGAAGCCCGAGAAGCAGGAGTAGGACAGACGTCTGTGCAAGGTGTGGAGAAACCTCTGATGCTCGTCACAGAGAGAGGAGGGAATGAGGCCACCAGCAGGAGTCAGTTTTTCTTTTTAGTTCTGGGGCTTGAACCCAGTGGCACTTTAGCAATCAGCTACATCCTTAGCCTTTTTATTTTTCATTTTGAGTTGGGTTCTCACTAAGTTGTTCAGTTTGGCCTTGAACTTGCAGTACTCTTGCCTCAACCGCCTCAGAAATTAGACTTTTTATGAAGTGTGGTACCATGTCTTATTGGATAAAATAAAACAAAAAACCCACCTTTATTGAGCTACAATTTCCATATTACATAATTTGCCCACTTAAAGTATATAGTTCTGAACTGTGCAACCTCACCATAGTCCAGCACTGTTGACTGCTGATCTGGGGGTGGTGGATAGATATTCCTTCCAGAATTTGAATCAGCAGATGAGAAGATCACCAAAAAAGTGTCTAGGAGCTTTTTATGTGACTCATGATTACTTTATATTTAAATGGCACATCTAGAATATTGAATCCCAGTCAACATAAGGGCTAAGGGCTAATTTCTTTTTAGACATTGTAATTTTAATTAGTACCTGTATAATGATTACATTCTTTGTGGGAAGTTGGTGCATGCATATAATATATCTTCATTCATTTCACGTCCCGCTCTGTCTCTTGCTTCTAAGGACAGTTTCAGAGGAAAGGATTTCTAATGCTTGACAACACAGCCAAGCAAGAGATTCCCGCATCAAGGTGTGCAAACTGGGTCTGGGTGGAACTCAGAGCCGGCATCAGATTTTGTGGCGTCAAAAGAGAGAGAACAGAAGGATGAATTAGACCCTCCCTCCCTCTCTCCCCCCTCCACGGCTGCCACGAAGGTGCAGCTTTGCCCGCCTTGTGCCCCCATGCAGATGTTCTGCCGCTCCACAGATCCAGGAAAGACAGAGCCAAGCGATGGTGGACGGAAACCATGAGCCAAAGCCAGTTCTCCCGTCTTTAATTGATTTTCTTAGGTAGTGTGTGATGAGAGAAAGCTGACAAACACAGTTACCTATGTATAATGGTAGGTCATTTGTCGAGTATTCTAATGAGAGGAGAGCATCCTAGAATCCTGCAAGAGTGGAAAGTACTACCATTCAGAGAACAAAGTCAGAATACAACAAAACATGGAGGCTGCAGATATACGGAAGACCAACTGCAGTCAGTAACAATGACAGGTTCACAGTACTAGAAAGGTAACACATTTGGGGACTACGTTAGAAGTGCTTTACTCTGCAGGGTTCCAGAAAAAAAATGGAGGAACCCAAAATAAACATCTGAGCCCCGGGTCTCCTCCCACGATTGTCTCCTTCAACCCCTAGCAGAGAGATGCATCTTGATGAGCAAGTGATGTGCAGCCTTAAAAATTGCATTATAACTTCAGCATGTATCACAAGTATGTGTGGAGGTGGAAAGGCACTGGGGATTTCCATTTCTTCTTCATTGCACAAAACAGTGCAGTAGCTCTAAAAGAAGAATTTGAAGAATGTAAAAAGAATGATTTTGCTGGTTGCTGAGTATAGACTTGATGGAATTAAAAAGTAACTGATATTTAATAACATATAACCAGCTTTTGAATTCTTAATTTGGAGATATTTTTCCTGGGAATATGACGGATTAGTGCATTTTTAATTAATTAAATTTGGAGCAATTAATGTACCCAGGATTAGAAGTATATTCATGAATAAAGCTGAACCTTGAACATGAGGAAAAGAAAAAGATTATATGATGTCCTTGGATATTGTCTAGAGGTGGCATGTGGTGACATGTATAACCCCTTCCGATTTGCTAACTGCACTTTACCACCCTTTCTCCTTTGTGGAACTGTATTGTCCTGGCAGGAAAAGCATCTGGTCAAAGGAGTGAAATAGCTTAGGTTTGGCCAATCAGGATATTCCATTGATTTGGCTACACTGATTGGCCTAGGGTCGAGTATGTGATCCAAATATGACTAATTAGAATTTATTCCAGGCTATTATATGTAGATAGTGTTTCTTGCTGCACAGAAGAAACCATCTGTAGACAGTAAGAAAGAGACTGATCCAGAGAGAAGCAGACTGACAGAAGGGTTAAAGAACTTAACTGCTGGGACTCTGGAGCCAGTTATATTTAAGGCCAGCTTCAACTCTGCTGCAAGAGCTAATCAATCTTGCTTCTCACACAAATTAATGAAAACTGAATATGTCACTTGTAATCGAAGGTTCCCTGATTAACCCACTGTCTGCTATAACAACTTTAACAGTCTTCCCCAACCTAAGTCTTCTCCGGGTTCTTACTGTTGATGACTCTAATGATTTTGTTCTCACATAGCATTAATGGAATAACCAGCAGCTTAAGAAGAGCCAGCATCTTATCAAAAGCAAAGTTTTACCTGAAACTCTGTGCTAAGTGGGTTATATGCACCATCTTCTTTCTTCCCCGTGACAGCTCTGCTCCACACTCGTAGTTCCACTTCTCTTTTAATTGGAAGGCCACTGGCAGGGGTCAGTTTTTTTTCTTTTATTTCTGGCACTTGAGCCCAATAGCACTTTACCTCTTGAAAACTAAGTTTTCAAGAACTTGAGGAATTCTCCGTGCTTGTACCACCAGTAGGTGGTGGAAAGAAGGCTTAAACTCAGGCTACCTAACTCTCAGAAACCTGTGCTATTCCCTTGTATCACCTCCTTCCTTAACTTGGTCTCTCAAGAATAGCTCAGCTGAAGAGAGGATCGAAGAGAATCCTCCAGTCCATTTATCTACCAGGTGGGCAGCCCTTTGAGGTAGTGAATAGTGCAGAGTCCCATTGGGCTAGGATTACAAAGTGAACCCTTTGGACAACATAAAAGGATAGGAGTTAGAGTCCAACTTAGAGATTGAGAAATTGAAACTCGGCATGGTTATATGATTGTTCATGACTCCCCTGCACCAAGTGCTGGAGGAGAAAAGCTCCAAGAAATGTGTGACTTCAGACTCAGGGAGCTGACAAGAAAATGTGACGCTGGAGGGGATATAGAAATCAAAACCTTTAGGTAGACGGCACGAAGGGCTTGTTTCAGTGAAGACTGTCTTGTTTAATCGGTTATTTCAGTCTGGGAAGGGAGCGTCAGTCTACTTTTCCTTTTATTGGAGAGGTCAGCAGGCAGATCAGGCAGCTGGGAATGTGTGCTGTATGATGACTTTAGTCTTCCTGATTCATGGGCTGAAATTGGTCTTCCTGTTGCTTCTCAGAGGAGGATGAGCTCACTGGTGATGACAAGAGCAGCCCTCTGTCCTTCCTTCTCTCTTCAATGCTGGAAGAAGTGGGATGTGAGTTCTCAAATGTCACAGAAGCCTACAAAATGCTGACTCCAGATGCCACACATAACTGGGGCTGGCTCAGAATGGGGCGACAGGGCCGCATCGTCATCTGCTAAGAATTCATTGTTTTGCAGCTTGTCCTGGACACAATGGTAAGACTGAGACAGGAGGAATCGATGTGGGGTGGGGTGGGGTGGGGTGGCAGCAGCAAGCGGGGTTGTCTTTGCAAACAGTTTTTTGGGGGTGGGGAAAGGAGCGGTGTAGGATTTTCTCAGAGGCAGACCTTGTGTGGGTTTAGGGCTTAAGAAACAGGGACACAAAAACACCAACAGAGAAAGCAAAACAAAACAAATACCCAAACAAAGAAAGGGAAGTGGAACTCACTTGTTTGGAAAGATTTTGATATTTATTGTTTAAAAAGAAGCATTGAAGTTATCATGGAAAAATTCAAAAGTTGGCTTCGTGTTTTTTATTTTGAATCACAAATGTGTGGGTGGGCTACGTGACCTTTGCAGAGTCAAGGTGCTGTTTGGATTAGGAGTTCCACTGGGCTGCATGGTGCCTGAGTTGGTGTGGGCAGAAGGGCAGCGGATGGCCCGATGGACATTCTTTTGAGTGGCTCTGAGTGGGTCCTTGACCCTTTCCAAAACCACTGGGGGTAAGAGGTCCAGATAGCTAAATGTTGAAACGAAATTGGAAGTTATGTTATTTACTTTCTGTGTTTTCCAAGTTTTCTTTTTTTTGAGACAGGGTCTCACTTTGTAGCTCAGGCCGGCCTTGAGCTCAGCCTCAAACTCACATCACAGCAATCCTCCTGCCTCTGCCTCCTGAGTGCTGGGATTACAGGGTGAGCCCCCACACCTGGCACTGTGGTATGTGGTGCTGATTATTGCTGGGCGTGAGTCTCCACACCCAGTATGGTATGTGGTTTCTGGGGACTGAACCCTGTCCTTGCGCTTGCAAGACAGGCGCCGGAACCACTGAGCTAAATTCCTGGCCCCAAATTTTCTTTTATATGTATGTATATATAGTTTATTGATGCAAAGTTACATAGTTAATACATTGTTGCATTCTTTTTATGTAAAATCACGACTTTATGGCAATGGTAAAGTAGTAATTCCCTTGGACTATGGGGTTTTCTAAGCATTAGTGTGTATATGTATATATACACACACATGAGAATAATTGTTTTGCTTGAGTGACTTTTTAAAATACATGAATAAATGACATTTAGACCTCTCCTTTCTTTATGCAACTTGTATTTTTTCTCCCAACATGTCCTGTTGGATGTTATGATATTTGGGTCTATTTTATTTTATTATTATTTTTTTAGGCAGGGTCTTACTTTGTAGTTCAGGCTGGCCCCAAGCACTCTATGTAGCCTAGGCAAGTCTCAAACTTACGGCAATCCTCCTGCCTCTGCCTCCTGAGCATTGGGATTACTGGTGTGAGCCACCACACCTGGCACTGTTATATGTGGTTGCTGGGGATTGAATGTGGGACCTTGCACTTGTAAGGCAGATGCTAGAACCACTGAGCTAAAGCATTGGCCGTCTATTTTATTTTTTTAAACTATAGTGTTATATTCTGTAGTGTCACTTTCCTATCTATAATATAATATTTATAATAATAAAATAAGAATAAGTTAAAAATTTTAATAGAAATTATAATGTATAACTGTATTCTCTCAACTTACTATAACTATATATAACATTGCATATACAATTATATGTATGTACTTTTACAAATATTCCTTTTCTCAGGGACAGTTAGGTTGCTCCCCATTGCAATCCTTTGATGCTTCATGACCAGCCTTGAAGAAAAGTCCCCCGGCTCATGTATAAGGGTTCTCCCAAGGCAGATTTATAGGAACCACTGGGTCCTAAGACTTAAATTTTCAATAGGTTCCATCAATTTGCTTTTCACAGGGGCTGTAATAGTTGATATTTCCAATTGCATTATCAATGCATCTACTTCCTACAACTTTAATCAGCATTTGTTTATGGGGAAGAATTGCCAATCTGAATAATGGAAAGCAGTAGATTATTAATTTTTTGGCATTTCTTTGCTTGCTAGGGAGGATATTTAAATTTATTTCCTTATCATTTCTTGCATTTAAATTTTTTCTTCAGGAGACAAGAACTCCTTTCATAATAAGAAAGAGTTCTCTTCTTGTGCTCTGTTGTCACTGTTGTAGGTGTCCCGATGAAGATTGTTTGTCTTGGATAAATGCTTGTTCTGAACTTACCAGGGTAAGAGCTAGAGCCTCATTGCCCAGAGGTGTGGGGATTCCTTGACTGGCAGAAGACAGTAGCACTCATTGTGAGGTGACTTTTCTCTTTTTTTTTTGAGACAGGGTCTCGCTTTTGTGGTTCAGGCTGGCCCTGAGCTCAGTCTCAAACTCACATCATAGCAATCCTTCTGCCTCTGCCTCCCAAGTGCTGGGATTACAGGCGTGAGCCACCACGCCTGGCACTGTGGTACTAGTACTAATTGCTGCTGGGCGTGAGTCTCCACGCCCAGTATTGTATGTGGTTACTGGGGATTGAATCCGGGTCCTTGCGTTTGCAAGACAGGCGCTGAACCAGTGAGCTAACTCCCTGGCCAGAGGTGACTTTTCTTATTTCTAATGTTCTTGAATTTAAAAAGTACAGAGATTCTATTTATTTATTCAGAAATCTTTGATTGTAAAGCATAGAACCTACGCAAATTAGATCAGATGTTAAGTGGGATTTACTCAGGTAAGGAAAATAAGGGTATTTCCCAGAATACAAGGCATAAAATCGAGCCGGCTTGGGGTAGGAACTGGAATGCTGACAGAGCGTCCCCCTCTTTCTTTCCCCCATCATCCTCTTTCTCCTTGTCTCATTTCTTCCTGGTCAACATGCTGTGCTCATATCTTCTTCTTCTTTTTATTTTTAAAATTGAAATCTTTATTGGTACATTACATATACACATCATGATTGCACTCCACAATGGGGATTTGTACCAGTATAAGACACAACTTAATTCTCATTTTTTCCCATAGCCCTACCCACCCTACCACCCCCCTATATACATAAAATTTGTCTCCTCTCTCTTTTGTTATAATCTCATTATTTTCCCTCCTTTACCCCATTTCACTTTGAGTATTTTCTATTTCACAATGTATAACATACAATTCTAGAACTCATTTACATCTTTATTTTCTCATACCAGAGAAAAGATGCGATATTTACCTATCTGTGACCTATTTATTTCACTTACGAGGATATCCTCAATGTATGTTAGATATAAATGATTCAAACTTATTTTTTTTTTTTTTAGGTTTTTTGAGACAGGGACTCGCTTTGTGGTTCAGGCTGGCCCTGAGCTCAGCCTCAAACTCACATCACAGCTATCCTCCTGCCTCTGCCTCCCGAGTGCTGGGATTATAGGCATGAGCCACCACGCCTGGCACTGTGGTATGTGAGACTGGTTGCTGCTGGGCGTGAGTCTCCACACCCAGTATGCTATGTGGTTACCGGGGATCGAACCTTGGTCCTTGCGCTTGCAAGACAGGCGCCAGAACCACTGAGCTAACTCCCTGGCCCCAAACTTATCATTTTTTATGGCAGAGTAATACTCGATCTTTTTTTTTTTTTTTTTTTTAAGATCTGGGGATTGAATTCAGCTCCTTGAACATACTAGGCAAGCACTTTACCACTGAGCTACATCCCCTGCCCTGCTCATGTGTCTTAGGTGTGGCCCAAGTTGCCCATATCAGTTTGGATTTAGTATCTTTTCTCCTTAAGTACTCACTATTTATTTCCTATGGTGTGTAGATATTCTAGTTCAATTTTTGAGAAGATAATCCTATGACTGGCTTCTAACTAAGCAAAGATTCCCTGCTTTGAGATCCAGTCAACTTGTTTGTCCATCCGAGGAGGATTATTAACCATACAAGACTGTCGCTTCCAGAGTCAGTGGGTCGGCAGTACCTCCTGAAGCCTCTAGCCAGAGCAGGCAATGGATGTGCCTACTATAAAGTCACGGTTGTCCTAAATTACAAGAGTTATGTTATGATAATACATATTAGCATATGAATAACATAAGAGGAGTGTAGTGGCTCACACCTGTAATCCCAGCACTCAGTAGGCAGAGGCAGGAGGATTTCTTTGAGTTTGAGGCTTGCCTGGGCTACATAGTGAGTTTAGGGTCAGCCTGAACTACAAAGCAAGACTCTGTCTCAAAAAAACTAAAAAAAAAAAAAAAAAAGAAAAAAAAAAGAAAAAACCCCCCAAAAAATGAATAACATGGGTTTTTCCCAAGGTGTTCCCATTTCTGTCTTCTTTTAGCCCAAAATTCAAATTCTAGAGAGCTGTTTTTGCAGTGCTGGTGATCAAACTCAGGGGCTTGAGAGCTCTGCCACTGAGTTACACTCACAAACTTAACACTGAATTTTGGGTACAAAGACATTCTATAAGTACTATATATAAGTTATCTTATACCTAAAGAATGGCTCAAGTATGTCTACTCTAGGCTTATTGCTAGAGTATGCTTAGAGTGATACTCATAAGAATTTAAATTAAGGATCAGATGTGCATGACTGTAATCCAAGCACTCTGATATTCCAGGACCAAAGAATCACAAGTCTAGATTGGCATCTTAGCAAATTAGCAAGACCCTGTCTAAAATAAAACATAAAAAAGTCTGGGGATATAGCTCAGCACGAAGGGCCTGGGCTCAGTCTTCAGCTTACACACACACACACACACACACACACACACACACACACCACACGTGCACGCGCATGCGCTCATACGTGCAGAGGTACACATTATAAAGCATAATAAAAGAAGTGAAAAAGGACTATTTTTGTATATGTGGGATAGTTAGAGGTCTGTAAATAAAAACAAGTCAAAATTGTATATATAGTATATACATATAATATGGCAGTTTGACCATGGGTGTTTCTTTCTTTTTGCCTCTCAATATTTTTAAATGTAATAAACATTATTTTTGTAAAGGAAATAAACCTAATGAAAAAATTCTAAATGAAGATAATGTGGGCCTCTTGAACGCTGGGCTATATGACCGATGCTCTTCTCAGTACTGTCCCCAAAGCATTCCACTAGACCTGAGTTCTAGGAGACCAGGGAACACTCTTTATTTCAGTACAGTATTATAGCACAGCCCAGGGCCTGAGTGCCTTGGACTGAGCAAAGGTTTGTAGAATGAATAATGTGTGAATCCTTAAGCTTGGTGTGACTAAGTTCATGGTCACTATGCTGCAGGACTTCAGGCTGCTTCTCACCTTTTTCCCAAGAACCCTTACTGCAGCAAGTGTCACTTGTCCACTGTGTGATGGACATTTGTCTTTTCTCTGAAAGTATTAGGCCCACCACGAGAGAGCACTATATGGCCTATTGCCCTACTACAAGTGGAGATCATTTCCTGGGCCTATTGATTAATTGACTCTATGGAATTTATAATCAAGAATACTGTGTTATTATTTATAACTTTTTTTTTTTTTGAGACAGAGTCTCACTTTGCAGTTCAGGCTGGCCCTGAGCTCAGCCTCAAACTCACATCACAGCAATCCTCCTGCCTCTGCCTCCCGAGTGCTGGGATTACAGGCATGAGCCACCACATCCGGCACTGTGATATGTGGTGCTGATTGCTGCTGGGCATGAGTCTCCACGCCAGTATTGTATGTGGTTACCAGGGATCGAACCCGGGTCCTTGCACTTTCATGACAGGCACTGGAACCACTGAGCTAAATCCCCAGCCCAATTATTTATAACTTTTGCACAACATATCTTTTATACCAGTAAAATTTATATGCAGCTATGCTATCCTGTCCACACAGGTTGTTAAAACCCTTACCAGCATGATACTGGGCTGGAGAAAGCTGGGGAAGAGAGCCTGGCCTTGAAGATGTCTTCGTGGATTCTTTGTTACACAAGACACGAGCCATCTAGCACCCAGTAAAACAAAGCTGCAGACTTCCTTCGGGTTCTTGAAGCTCTGTAGTCTCCTTCCCTCACTCTCATCTGGCTCACAGCGTTGCCCATTGCCTGCCCGTTGCCTTCTGGCTGCTGAGTCTCCTGGAAGGTCTACCTGGTATTGCATTCCACAGACCAGGGCTACAACTTTGTCATACACCCAAGCTCTGGATTGTCTATAAGAAAGGATTGGGAAGTTTATCCTTCTAAGAGTTTAACTTCTTTGTATATAATACTGTGATTAGTAATAGCTATTTATTATGTTTTTATTGTTCATAGAAATAGTTTTTTAAAAGAAATTTTGAATTTTTATTGGTACAGTATATATACACCTTGTAGTTCAGGCTAGTCCTGAGCTCACTATGTATCCCACGTGAGCCTTGAACTCTCAGCAATCCTCCTGCCTCTGCCTCCCAAGTGCTGGGATTACAGGCATGAGCCATCACTGTGATATGTGGTACTGATTGCTGGTGAGTGTGAGTCACCACACCTGGCATTGTTGTATGTGGCTACCCAGGTACTGAACTTGGGGCACTGTGCTTGCAAGGCAGGCACCTTGCTCAGAACCACTGAGCTAAATCCCTGGGCCCATAGAAATAGTTTTAAAGCAATTACTCTGGGCTAGGTGCTCTGCTGGAAACATCACATATATCATATCTGAATGAGATCAGGTACGTTCAGGGAGGTATGGCCGAAGACACATATATTATATCTAATGCTTACTACTACCTGAGGTCATTTCACAGATGAAGAAATTAAAGCTCACTGAAGCTGAGTAACTTAAGGTCACATGACCAGCTAAGATAGAGTCTAGATTTGAACCCAAGATCTGTGTGACTTCAAAGACAATTATATAAAACTATTATATATTGTGTATGGACTGTAAATTTGCCTAAGACATGAAAGAAAAGTTAATTAACTACCATTTTTGTGGAGCATTATAATTTAACAAAATTATTTTCACATTATCTTCCCTAAGAGAGAAGGCAAATTAAGCTGTTTAAACATGGCTTAGAAAAATCATTAAAAATTTAAACTGCATTTTGTGAAAATCACTTTTTTTCTGGATAGCTGTATGATAACACAAAGACAATTTCATCTGACCAGTATTATAGCTCAGTGATAGAGATAGTAGCATGCGTGAGGCAGGTTCTAGATTCAATTCTCAGCACCAAAGGAAAGCAAAAGAGAGTTTCACTGATCTCTTGCTATGAGACAGATTCTCAGGGTCAAGCTAGCAGTGTTGGGGACCAGCAGCATGGAATCTCTGAATTTCTGTATCTCAGTTCTGCCCCACACTGAGCTTCATCCTAGGGAAACAATGCCAATATCCTGTAATTTGGCCAAGTTACTTTGCATTCAACTATGTGTCTTTACATATTGTGAGGCCAGGATTAGACAGAAGGATGATTAAATTTTTAATCTACCATTTATAATTATTTAGGGAAATGTAAGGGAGTAGAGATAATGGAGGGCTCTTGTTCTTCTGGAACTTTCCTTTCCTATATTCTTTCTCCCAGAATCTCCCAGTAAGAAAAATGGAGATTCAAAGATAAGTAAGACCTGTTTTTCTACCCTTGGGAAACTATTTTTTTTTTTTTTAAGGTTTTTTGAGACAGTGTCTCACTTTGTGGTTCAGGCTGGCCCTGAGCTCAACCTCAAACTCACATCACAGCAATCCTCCTGCCTCTGCCTCCTGAGTGCTGGGATTACAGGCATGAGCGACCACGCCCGGCACTGTGGTATGTGGTACTGGTTGCTGCTGGGCGTGAGTCTCCACGCCCAGTATTGTTATGTGGTTACTGGGGATCAAATCCGGGTCCTTGCGCTTGCAAGACAGGCACTGGAACCACTGAACTATATCCTCGGCCCCTGGGAAACTCTTTTCTATGAAGACAATTATGGTCTAATTGAATTTTAATTTTTTATCTGGATGATCTAGCAGAAAGCCGTCTAGACATCTAGAATGGAAATGAGAGGAATTGTGGAGGTGTCCTGCACAGGGCTGGAGGGGTGTGGGGAGATGCCTGGGGCTAGCCTGTTGGGCTGGTGTGTAAATTCAGGCAGAAATTGCCTACTAGGTGGGTTTGTCAGGGTGGGAAGTGTGTGGAGCTTCGGGCAGGGAGTCAGGCACCGGTGAAATTACCCTTTCTGGTGACTGATGAATGGTAGCAGGCCTGCGAAGGGAGGAGCTAACGGGTCTGGTTCTCAGCTCTGAAGACAGGTCCACAAAAGAGGGCAAGGTCCCCAGAATTGAGATAGCAGTCCAGATCTGGGAAGTGGGGTTTACTGAATCAAGGTGGGGCCTAGAGAGTAGCCGAGTTTAACATATCGGCTCCAGCTGTCAGCATAGGAACCATTTCAAATATTAAGTGTTGTACAATAAACCATTCAAGACTGAAGATCGTAAGACAACAGTAATTTACCATTTTCAGGATTTTATGAGTTGCCATGAAGTTGACTGGGCTCTTGGGACAGAAGAGGACTGTTAACATTTGGAGAGGTCAGGATGGTGTCATTCACATCTGGCAGTGGATTCTGGCTCTTGGTTGAAAGCCTTGGTTGGCCAGGCAGCCCCTGATGCCATAGTAAGCTATGCTGATGGGAGGGCTTGTGAGTGAAGGCAACATCTGTAAGGACTTCAGGGCTTACCCATGGAAGGTTAGAAGCTCGTTTGGAGCATTTCCTTCACATTTTGTTAATAAAAGTAGGTCATGAGGCTTAAGGAGATGGAGACATAGACTCTACCTTTTGATGAAAGGAGACGTAAAAGGGATTGGGTCTTTAATATAAAGATTTTTTACAGAGACCCAAGCAGCTCCATGGAGTCCTTGGTTCAGAAAATGGAGCCTCGGTCTGAGCACTGAATCTTTTACTAACCTTTGTGGACTCACTATGTTGTTCAGGTTGGCCTCGAACTCATAGCAATCCTCATGCCTCTGCCTCCCCAGTGCTGGGAATCAAGGCATGAGCCCCCATGCCTGTCAGCGCTTCTTGATTTGGACACTCTGACTTCCTTTTGTACTGCATGTGCACAAGATGTCTCCTTGGTCTATGTCTGTATGTGTGGAGAGACATAAAGAGCTCTCTGGTGGCATTTTTTCCCCTTCAGCACTGGTAATCGATCCTAGGATCTTTGCATTGAGCTATATCCCCAGCTCTATTTTTTTGAGATGTGATCTCCTTAAGTTGTCTGAGTTGGGCTTGAACTTGTGATCCTCTTGCCTCAGCCTCCCAAAGTGCTGGGGTTATAGGCAGGTACCACTGAGCTTGGCTGGGTCTATGTAAGTGATAAAATGAATATCTAAGTGTATTTCTGAAATAAAGATTTAAGTGTATTTCTAAATCAGAAATTCAGGATGAATCTTATCTCTCAGAAGTTTGGAGCCTTGCTTAGTCCTTCCAATTTCCCCAAATATCTTCCTCTCTTAGCTCATTATTGTCTACTTTGAATCTTTGTCATCTTTCCATAGATTAACTTTCCTTAGGAGAAAGTAAGGAAGAGGCTACTTTGCTTGTGCACACGTGGATCAAGGTTGATCCCATGGCTGATTCTTGTCTCTTGCCCACAGGCAGGAGGACTTGGGGTGACTGAGGGTTTCATGGATCATTTATTTAGCTCTGCAGGTCACTTCCTCCTCCTTCTCCCTTCAAACTGTAATGACAAGAAAGCCGGCTGGCATCAGACCCAGGGGAAATGGGAGGAAGCGGAGCTTTGGCTCAAGAAAAGCATTTGACAAACTCATGTGATATATTTTTATTATTGAAAAAGATGTAAAAATGAATATGAATAAGCTTATTTTAGTACTTGGTTCGAGTATTGTTTCTTCTTTATACAATATATGTTTCTTTGTATCAGTGATTAACATTTGTTAAACACAAGGTTTTGGGATTCTGGTTTATATAATTCTGGAAGGTTCTGGAATGTTTTGATAGGTTTCCTAATATATTAAAAAAAAAGATCCTTGCTCTATTTCTGACAGGGACACTTAATAAGCATTCACTAAACTGCCTAATGAGCATCTTTATGGAGATCAAAAGCTAGATCGGTATTTTTCCAGGCTATATATATAATTTAAACTTAATCTTTATTTTATACTGATTAGTCTAGAGGTTTTTGTTTAAGGAACAAACACTGAGCCATGAATTTTTCTATTATTAAAAAAATATAGGAACTCTAAGGGGTATTTCAGATTTCTGGCACATTGCCAGGTCCTTGTCCCCTGTGGAAGGTTTTGGTCATTTATTGTCCAGCTGGTGCTGTTTGTTTCCTAATCTCTGTTTTACCTGTTTCTCAGTGTTTTAGTTCTTGCTTTTAGTGAGGAATATGTTTTATATTTTCCTCTTCAAAGATTATGTTCATATTGCTATAAAAACCATTCATACTTATTGTACAATGTGTCAAATCCAGGATGATATGAATAAGCTAGAAACACTCATAAATCTTAGTACCGATTGGTGGTTCTTATTCATATTTTGTTTTATTTCTTTTGGTTAGATTTTCTTTGTATTTTTGACTTCACCAAACCACACTGTATTTTGCAATATTGTAATTTTTCTTTTCCCCACATTCTTTGTTAAACAATTTTCTTATTCAAGCACTAAACTGACATTCTATTATGCATATTTTGCTTAAAAGATAATTTTTGAAAGGTAAAATTATGACTGTCATACAAACATGAATATGCTGAAGGTTTTAATTAATTAATTAATTAATTTATTTTAGGTCATTAATTAATGAAAGAACCAGTGAGATGACAAGGGCAATTCAAATGGGGAATTTAAAGAACTATATATGTATAAATTATAAGAGTGTGGAGTGAATTTACACATCAATGCAAAACTGAGAGAGTGAAAATCTGACATCTCTCACTGGATGCAATTCATTGGAATTTCTGTGCATAAAAGAAATTTGCATTATTATTAGTTTTCTACAATTTGCATACTTGCAAAATAGCTCAAAGACAATGAAAGACAACTGTAGTACACTTATCTTTTTGGTCATTTGAAAATCTTTTACAGTTCTCCTCCACAAGGTGTAACATGACTTATGCACCTGTTAGCATCATTTGTGCATTGTCCCTGCATGGACATACGTGTAGCAGAAAGGTAGGCTTTCCTCCTTTAGGAATGACGTGAAGGAAGTTACAAACCTCACAGGTCTCACAGATCTTCATCTATAGGGTGAGAACAGGCTGGATGGCCTCGGAAAGCCTCCTGCCCTCTTTCTTGTGGACTAGGGATCACACACAGAGCCTTCACAGTGAGCTATTTCCCCAGCTCTCCCTCTCTCTCTCTCTCCCTCTCCTTCTGCATCTGTCTCTGTCTATACATTTTGTTTGGTTTTAAATTTTGAGACCGAGACTCCCTAAATTCCAGAATTTCCCAGGTTGGGCTTGAACTTGCCATCATGCTGCCTCAGTTTCCCACCTCAGCCTCCCAGTGTTCCGGAATTACAGGCATGCACAGTCATGCCTGGCTCTCAAAAAGCCTTTCTGAAGGTTAACCTGTCGAGTCCCCTTGTGACCTCCTATAAAGGCCGACTTGGCACACATCACTGTTTTCTTTGCCATTTTTATCCTTCCTTTCAGCAAGATTATACAGGTAAGGCATTAGTGACCTAAGAATATAAGCCCAAGAATGACAGAAGATAAAAATCTATGATTAAAGTAGTCTTCAAATTTTTTTCTTTGTGTGTTCATGTGCACGTGTGTGCTGGGGGTAAAATCCAGGGCCTCACTCATGCTAGGTAAATATTCTACCAGTGAGCTATATCTCTAGCCATCTTTTAAGAAGTTTAGACAGAGAATTAAAAAGAGTAAAAGAGACCATATCCTTTAGTTTAATTGTCATAGTTTTTTCTTTCATGGTGGCTGTTATGGTTTAGATCTAAAGTCCTCAAATCTCTTGCGTTCAGAGGTGAAGCCTCTAAACTGCAGCAACACACTTGTTAGTGGATTAAGGAGGCTGGTCGGGGATGCTACCCGAAAGATCACATTTTTGTCCTCCTCTCCTCTCTTCTCTCTCTGTTCCTGGATGCCAGGGATTATCTTCTCTCCACCTTTCCCTGGCGCTGTTTCTAACTTGGACCAGCCATGTACTGAATCACCGCACACTGTGAGCCAAAGAACCTCTCCTTTCAGTTGTAGATGTTGGCTGTTTTTATCCCACAATCATAAAGTGACAAACACACTGGCAGATAATATAATGGTGTGTTTAGCTTGGATGATGTGTTTAGCTTACTTGATGAGACAAAGTAATAACTTTGTGGGACATACAAAGAAACACCAGTGTAAAAGTAAACAGATTATAATGTATGCACTATTTATACTTTAGAGATATAGGAACCAAGAGACAAATGAAAACCAAGTCTTAGAACTGAGAATGGATATTTGCCTTTGTTCAGTAGATGAAGAAAGAACTAGGTCATGACTCTCCTCCTGTCTGATGAATATAAAGAATTTGGTAACTTAGATAAAACAACATTTTATTTTCTAATTCTAAATGGAGTACTGCTGGATGCAACCCAAATGTCTATTAACTGATGACAGAATAAACAGAATATGATAGATCCATAAAATAGAATATTATTCACTCACAAAAAGCAAAGAACTATTACTATATGCTACAACAGGGTGTATCTTGGAAACATGGTACATGAATGAAGCGAGTCATAAAAGACCACACATACCACATGCTCTATCCATATGAAATTTAAATCCAGATAAGTAAATGTATTAAAAAAAAAAACTCCAAATCATTGCTTGCCAGGATCTGTGTGTGTGTGGGGGGGTGGTGGGGAGTGCGTGAGAAATGAGCTTAATAACTATGAAGTTTTCTTTTGGGTAATGGAAATGTTTTAGAACTACAGTGGTGATGGATGTACAAGATTTGGAATGTCCAAATGGCACTGAACTGCATGATATAAAATGGCTGAAGTGGTAAATTTTATACTATGTGCATTTTACCACAATAAAATAAATAACCTAAGTAATGCATGTCGGAAATTTTAAAAAAAGTTTCTACTTAAAAAAAAGAAAGAGTAGTATTAGCAGTAGTGTTCAGTTCGTTAGTGGTTGGAGGACACTGCTTACTAGATTTGCATTTTGTCTCGCTGACCTCAAGACCTACTCACACCCACTGAACAGCTTCAGTGGATCCACTGGAAACGTGGGAGAGCAACTGGTCTCTTACAGTGCTTATGAGTGTCTCTGATGCAGCCCTCAGAAGTTGCTGACATGGCTGACTTTATCTCCCTGGCCTGAGGAGTCACTTGACTCCTCCAAATATAAAGAATTTGGTAACTCATCTTCCCATAGTCCAAGGCACCACATAGATATTAGTGATTCAGAGGACAAGATGCATTCAGCTTCTTCTGTGAAGCTTCAGGGACAATGGGAAGATGATGGTTGATGAGAAAGGGAGAAGTCATGCGGGGCAAGAGGGAGCAGCCACTGGCCAACACCTGAAAGGTATGTAGAAGTTAGACACGTGAATTTCTGTTTCCCAAGAGCCATTATTTTCTTCAGCTTTCGCTATGCTGTGCCACAGAAGCAGCAGTTGACTTCTGCTTGTCGACAGTTTGGAAGAAGGAAGGGCTGGACTGAGAGATGCATGGGGACAGGGAGCAGCTGGACGAAGGCCAGAAAGCGGGAGTGTGGAGAGGAGCGAAAGGATTTTATCCTGGCTCGTGTTGGAGCTGAGGGTTACAGGGGTGAGAAGTAGGCTAAGGGTCAGACTGTAGGGAGGCTTTATCCTAAGAAGAAGGTGAGATTTTTGATGTTCTGTTTCTCTTCTTAAGCAGGAATATTTAAAGTATTTCTTCCGGTGAAGGCCAGTTGTGTCTGTGGGAACAGTTGTCCTGGGAGTGAATCTTCTCTGTAAGCTTGTTGAAAATAGAAATGAAGCTCTGAATGTTGGAGGAGGATCCTTTTTTGTGAACTTCTCTTCATGCCACAAAAGAGCTCCTCCCATCCCAGACAGAGTCCGAGGAAATCTCCAAAGCAGAGATGGGAAAATCTATGAGGTCAACTTTTTCAGATTCCATACCTGAGTGAGACTGTAAAGTACATGTCTTTCTGCACCTGGCTTATTTCACTTAACATAATGTCCTTGCCGCTCATCCACATTGTCATAGTGACAAAGTGTTTTCATTTTTTGGTGAATAATAGTGCATTGTGTTCATGTACTGCCATTTTATTATCTGTTCATTGGCATTTATGTTTTAAAAAACTTTTTGCTGATTTTTTTTTAGTTATTTTTATTTTTGGTGACAGAGTCTCACTGGAACTTACTGACTCCCGCCTCTATCTCCCAAGTGCTGGGATTATAGGCATGTGCGACCACATCTGACTTATTGACAGGCGTTTAGGTTGACTCTATATCTTGGCTATTATGAGTAGTGCTATAATTAACTGGGGGGAGGTACAGATGTCTCTTTGGCATAAGGATTTAATTTCCTTTTGATATATTCACAAGAGTGGAGTTTCTGGATCTTGTGTTTATTTTTACTTTTATTTTTATTTTTTTAAAATTGAGATAAGATCTCACTTTGTAGCCTTCAGTGGCCTGGAATTTGCAATGTAGTCCAGGCTGGTCTCAAACTCCTTTAAACAATTTTTTCTCTCTTTTCTTTCTAAAGGTAGCACATTTATTAAAGGTAAAAAGAAAGGAATAGGCTTTGTAGAGTGAGATTGGGTGAAGTAAAGAAGGAAAAGGACACAGCAGAGAAGAGTTCAGTGGTGACTTCCTTTATGTCACCTCCCACTCTCAGGCTGACATCAGGTTGGTCTGAACTCATGGTCCTCCTGCCTCTGCTTCCTGAGTGTTGGAATTACAGATGTGCACCACTTGTGCCCAGCAGTTTTTAATCTTTTGAAGACTCCACACTGATTTCTGTAATGGCTGTACCAATCTGGGTTACTTCAGCTCACATCATAACCACTGTCTTGAGGGAGCTGGTAAGTCTTCCTCTATAGAAAAGAAAACAAAAGAAAAGATAGACAAATTTAATAATCTGGCAGAGCATGCCATCTATTTTCCACAACTACAGAATATTATACAGTATAATATTTTGTGTGTTCCAGAAAAGAAAGGATCAGGATAGGCTGTTTTTTTGGTGGCTACATCAAAGAGAAAGGGTTGGATCAGAAGTTTGGCCTGGAAAAGCAAGCACTGTCGTGGGAGTACAGGAGAAACATTTGAAGAAAGGTGGAAGGTATACTCGATGATGAGAATTGTAGTGTAAGAACTCATTTGAGAGTTGGAAAGTTATCAGTTCCTTGCTACCTCTGGGTCTGTGAAAAGACTTTACAGGAGGCGGAGCCAGACAGAAGACCCTGAATGAATTAGGAGCTCTTTAAAGAAATATCAAAGAGGGGGCCAGGGATATAGCTCAGTGGTTACAGCGCCTGTCTTGTAAGCGCAAGGGCCCGGGTTCAATCCCTGGTAACCACATAACAATACTGGGTGTGGAGACTCACCCCAGCAGCAACCAGTACCACATACCACAGTGCCAGGCGTGGTGGCTCACGCCTGTAATCCCAGCACTCGGGAGGCAGAGGCAGGAGGTTTGCTGTGATGTGAGTTTGAGGCTGAGCTCAGGGCTAGCCTGAACTACAAAATGAGACCCTGTCTCAAAAACAAACAAACAAAAAAACAAAAACAAAACCAAAAAAAAAAAAAACAACAAAGAGAACTACAAGGCATTTATTCACTAAATATAAAAACCTTTCATCCCCTACTCCACCCTCAGGCTGGAGACCTTTGTTATAAAGAATTAATGTAATAACTGTGTTGTAACATGTTTTCCATCTGGTTTGTTTCTTAGTCCTCTGGAGGAAGAGGTATGGACATTTAGGTGTCAATTGAAGCCATTGGTTGGAAGGAAGGCTTTCTCCCAGAGCTGGCCCACTTGGAAGACGGTAATCTCAACTAGAAGAAAGAGCAAGCCCTCCTTCCTCTTTCCCCAGCTCTCTGCGGCTTGTTAGATATCCAACCTTGAGCTTTTAACTCAGATCAGAGGTAGCCTGCCAAGCCTAGGCAGCTGAGCTGGGTTGGCAGGGGGATGGCCGTGGGCTGGGTTTGCTTTTCCTGAGTGGAGAGTCTGTTGGGGTGGGGTAGGGGGCAGGAGGGAACTTTGCCAGAGCAGGAAAACAGAAGCTGGAGTGCTGGAGTGAGCTGAGAATGTGCTTGAGAGGATCAGAACCCTAGGGCTCCTTTCATAGCAACCTGTAGGGTGATTGATGTGTTTTTGTAAACTCTCAACTCCTGTGATGCAGAACTGTGGGTTTAGCAATCAACAAAGTGCTACTTTGCCCTTGTATATATGACCAATTACTTTAAACTTTGAAAAGGGCCCTCCAGGGAATGAGCAGTTTCAGGTATGGATCTGAAGACAGCAGAGCTTTGTGTGGATGTGTGGAAGTATGGGGAAGGAGTGGAGTCTTTTTTGTAAAAAAAAAAAAGGTTTATTGAGATATAATTTCCGTGCTATACAGTTTACCCATTTAAAGTGTAAATTCACTGGCTTTTAGTGTATACACAGGATTGTGCAAGCATCAGGGGCCGTTTTAGAACATTTTGTCACTATATAAAGAGACCTCACACCCTTTATTTATCGCCCTGGGTCCTTGCTCCTACCCCAGCTCTAAACAACCACTAATGTTCTTTCTGCCTCTGAAGATTTCCCTATTCTGGACATTCATATACAGGTGGAATTATATAATATGTGGCTTTTGTGCCTGATTTTTTCTTTAGCATTTTTTTTCTGGTATTAAAGATTGAACCTAGGCATCCTCAGACACTTTTATTATTTTAACTTTAAGAAAAAGTTTCAGGTTGCCCAAGGGGACTCAAATTTGTGATTCTTTTGCCTCAACTTCCCAAAGTGCTGGGATTACAGGTATACCCCACCACCCCAGTAATATTTTTAAGGTTCATTTGTATTGCAACATGTATTTGTTCTCCATTCATTTTAGTGATGGAATATTATTCCATTGTGTGTATATGCCACAATTTTTTTAGTCCATTGGTTGGACATACATGTGGTTTCTACCTTTCGGTTACTATCAATAATGTTACTATGAATACTTGTTTTTTTTTTTTTTTTTTAGGTTTTTTGAGACAGG